>JANHFX010018746.1:0-20560 GCA_027560015.1 Chloroceryle amazona | reverse complement strand
GAGCACCCTGCTCTGGTTGAGGCTGTCCCTGCTCTCAGCAGGGGGTTGGACTGGATGACCTCCAGAGGTCCCTTCCAACCCAGACAGTTCTATGTTTCTATGTTTCTGTGCTGTCTTGATTCCATTCACATCAGGTGAGAGAAGGTGGTATTTCTAGGACATCTCATTCCAAGGTGAATCTCTAGGGCTTGATTCAATTGCTCATACATACATAACTCATGTCATTTGAAACTCCCTGGGTTATCCAAGGTTTTCTTGGGTCTGCCAGATATGACACAGACCCTACTGATGACCTGTGCTCATCTGGAGGCAGCTGGAGGAAATAGGGTACTTGGCATAGGATACTTAGGTGTGAGCAAAGGATTTGTTTGCCATCCCTGACCGAAAGCGTAAAACCTCTGAACGAGTCTTATTCTTACTTATTTCCATTAATTATGAAGGGATTTAGATGTCTAGGTTAGATTTAACCACATGAAACTTGTCCATCCCACCCTAGGTATGAGAGTTCCTATGGTAGAGTTAAGTTAACAATAATGACTCTTAAAAACTATCAGATAACTGCTTCTGCAAATACTTCCTCTTCTGGAAATATTGAAGCATATAGCAGTTCTAGACATCAAGTTCAGTATTTAGCATTATGAAAAAACCTAATGCTTAAAAAGAACAGAACCCTGTTGAGGTGATAAGCAGGATAGGTAATATTGCTATATCATTATCTGCGATGTGCTATTAGATGTAATGCACATCTTTGTTATATAAATTGTTCTTTCTCTGCTTATATATTGAAACGACGTGATTATCTATTATCTAAATCTGTAATAATGTATCTAGCATTTAAAAAACCCTCTAATATTTATTAATATGCAAAATACTTCAATAATTTAAATGTTCTGTGCTAAAGCCAGAATAAATTTTTCTAGTCTTAATGAATCATTTAAAAACCCCACAGTCTCAGAACAAGGATGTTACAATAAGAAAGAAAAACACCTTCCAGTGTAGCACTTAATCTGAAAAATTGGTCCAATACTTTACAGAATAATGAAATTACCCTATAGACTAACAAATCTGAAATTAGCGAAGAGAAATGAGAAGCACTCTCAGCACAGTTGCTACACTTGACTTCTAGAATCATTCTCACCTAAATGGATGTGTATTGTTCTGAAAAATGTTCCTATATACTTAGAATTTTTGTAGCTCTTATGTGGAAAGTAACCACTCTGTCTTTGAATATATTGTTTTCAGATGAATTTTGATATTTCTAAAAGTGTTTGCTTTATATTTACTTAGCCATTAATTGGGTATGAGCTGCAGAAGAATAATGAAAATGTCCCTTACAACCCTAACCATGTGCCTCAAGTTTGACTTAAAAAACCTAAGAAGAAGAATAGGAGCCCTGGGTATCTCTGCTGACTCAGCCAACTGATGCTGCTACCACCCTATCAGCTGAAAAATGTAAGTAACTTACACTCCCTCACCTTTATCTATCGAGTTAAGTTCATGTAGAGTGGGTAAATATTAATAAGAAAAGAAAATCATGAAATGCTTGAAAACTATTTTTACTAATCCTTGAGGAGCACTGCTTAAAGAGTGTTACTGTTTCTCAGAAAGAGGGACGTAGCTCCTATTCTGTCTGCTCCAGAGGACTGTCAAACGAAGTGCCGTGGTCTCCTCCCATCATGAAGAGGAGGGGAATGAAAGTAGAAAGCAGCCCTGCTACAGCTGGATGGGGGGACCAGCTACATGGGAGCTGGAGAGCAGGCTTGGTAGGGCCACCCTTTTGGCAGGCAAGCTTTAGTGGGATAAATTAAAGCAGCCAGTTGCCTCTGGTGAGTCACACCAGAACCAGCATTTAAGCAGCCACGTCCATTGTCTGTCTCATGCAATTTCTGTAGCAATTATGGCCAGACAGAAGCGCAGCCCTACTCCCTGTTATACTGGTAACAATGGCCACATCCCCACTCAGGAACAGAGTCCAGTCTCTGTCAAAAGACCCTTGGATGGTGTGCGAGAGGAGTACAAAAACCCCTTCCAGCTAGGGATTCACATCCGTATGGCTCTGCCAGCTCTGAGTTATTCTTCACATTGTGCCAAGTACAGGATGAAATGCAAGTCAAAAAGGGAGGATGGCTTACCTCTCTCTACAGACCATATGGATGTGAGAATCTGCATGCTCTGTGGACGTGCATGCTGATCACTCGGCCTCCATACTTCATTGGGAGTTCACAACACACAGGCAGCACCTTGTTATCCACCGAGAATACATTCCCGGAAAGTGTGATGGTTCAACAGGAGGGGGTCTGTTTGTAGGGCTTTGAGGAATACACACAATTTAACCATACAGGGACAGCAACACACGGGGACAGTATGTCAGTGTGTTGTGGCAATAAGGTCTTTCCCCTCATTCCAGTAACACTGCTCAAAAAAGCATACTGGGACTTTGTATAGTCATAAAAAAATCCATTTCTTCAGATGGCACTGAGAGGTCTCACTAGGAAAGCATAATGTGATTCCTGACATGGCTTATGGTCTCTCTAAAAAGAGAAATTGTGCAGCGAATGAACGGTAGAGGCAATGCCAAAGAGTTAACTGGTACACTGGTTTTAGTTATGTGTTTGTTCACTATCTATCTGGTTGAATATTTATGGAAGGAAATATTTAAGGGAGACTACCACCAACACTAGGCCAGGTTCTGTCCATCCAGGTCTTGAAAGCCTTGTGGAGGAGGCACTCACAGCCCTTCCAGGCAGCCCCTTTCTGGCAGAACTGCACTGCAGAAAAATTCTTCCTCAGCTCTACCCTGAGCCTCCCAAGGTGAAACTCATGTCTCTTGCTATATTGCAGCAATACTGAGAAGAGATTGAGAGTTTGGCTCCAACATCTCTGTAACTGTCCTTCAAGGAGTTGCAGTTTGTGGCTACAACATCCCTCAGTCTCAGCTCCAAATGAGCTCAGTTCCCATCTCCCAGTTCATCTGCCTTGGCCCCTGACCACCTCTGCAGCTGCCTAACAGGTCCTGTCCAGCTTCTCAACATCCCCTTTGACCTGTGGGTGGGGAGGACATGCCAAACCCAGTATATTTATTATTGCCCTGTACTCACCAGTGCTGAGCATAGGGCAGTAATAAATTCCTTTAATCTGCTAGGACACAGCCATAGCACAGCACGTGATAGAATCATAGAATAGAATCATAGACTCATCATCAAGGTTGGAAAAGACCTCCATGATCAAGTCCAACCTTCTACTTAACACTTCCATGGTCACCAGACCATGCTCTGAAGTGCCACATCTACTCTCTCTCTGAACACCTCCAGGGATGGGGACTCCTCCACCTCCCTGGGCAATAGAGTTGCACGAGCTGTGATGAGAACATATTCTTACCTTCCATTCAGCCTAGAGCAAGTGCAGAACTCTTCACGGGCTTCTCATGCTGCTCTCCTTGTTGGTTACCAGTCTGCATGGGGTTTGTCTGCTCTCATACAGAGTTAGGCTCTTTCTTACCGGACTCCAGAAGGTTTCTCTGTCTAATCTTCAGCACAAGCGCCAGGAAGAGTTCTATCAAAAACTGTTGGTCAAAGCATTTGGTCTGAAATTACCAAGATTTATTTTTCTGGTAAAAATTGCATGAGCATCTTTAAACGAGCAGCATTTCATCATAAAAATAGCACCAAACATTGGAAATGGAATGAGCCAGTACTTGAGAAAGGTGAAGTTTTGGCCAGGTATGAATTTTGCCAATTCAGTTTCTACTGGGTACTGTAGTTAGATGTATTCAGATCTAGTATTTTCTGGTAAAAGCTAGTCTTTCATTAATGTGTTGCTTTCACTGAGGTTGTTTTATGGATGAACTGTCACATCCTCCACTCCCGTGTGTCTTAGGATTTGCTCCTTCATTTATTTCAGGTGACACACTAAACTCTATTTTTGTGGTCTAGTGGACCTTTAACTCCTGTCTGACAACTACAAGACCCCAGAAAGCTTAGCTGTACATTATCAAAGGGTACCTTTTCAGCTCTAGGATGATCCAAGATGCTGTTAGACTAAGACTTGCTCTAGGAAATAATCCAGCTTTTGAGAACCCAGACTCTAACACAGCTGTAGTACATTACAAAGTGTCTACAACACCCATTACTTACACAAAACTTGTGGGTGGGCTAATGAAACTCCCATTGCCCCAGATTTTACTTACATGAAAAAAAGTCTTTTCTTTTAAGGCCAGCTCTGTTGAAGTCTGGAGGAACATAATAGTAAATGATAATAAAAATAAGCAAACATGCAAATTAATAAATAAAAAACCCCGCTGGCACACGTTGCTGCAGGTGAAACTTGAACATATATCAATTATTTTGCATTGTTAATGCCGATGCCTTCCATTTATAAGCCAGCTTTAAAAATGGTGAGGTTATTTACTATGGTTATTAAGTGACAGTGGTCTTAGTCAGTAGGCAAACATCCATTCAGTTTATTCCCTACTTCCTGGACAACTCCCTGATGTTCAGCATTGCTCATTTTCCATGCCATAGCCCGAGTTTACTTTAACTGAAACTGTCAAGCAGTAATTCAGTTCTTAACTAGATTTGTGGTGGTGAGACAGAGGGTAACATAAAAAGGCAGAACTTATTGGCACGATTCATCATCACACTTTATTGCACGCTCAAGCCGACTGGGCAGGAAATGTTATTAAATTGGAAGATGTATTGGAGCCATCTGAGTTTGGCAGGATGAGCACCTTAAATCTCTGGAAGGGCTGATGTGTTCAACTTACATTCAGGTGCCCTGAATGGTTGTGTATAGATGGTGTTTCAGGTTAAGCTCTGCCAGGGAGAACACGTGGCATTGTGGTCACACTGTGAGAATGGGATGTGCTAAGGGCTAGACAAGGTTTAGGTCCAGAGAAGGGCAATGAAGCTGGAGAGGGGTCTGGAGAACATGTCTGGTGAGGAGAGGCTGAGGGACCTTAGTCTGGAGAAGAGGAGGGTGAAGGGGAGACCTTACTGCTCTCTGCAGCTCCCTGACAGGAGGTTGGAGGGAGGTGAGGATTGGTCTCTTCTCCCAAGTCACAACTGACAGGACAAGAGGGAACAGCACCAAATTGCACCAGGGGAGGTTTAGGTTGGACAGAAGGAAAAACTTCTCTCCTGAAAGGGTTCTCAAAGACTGGACCAGGCTGCCCAGAGAGGCAGTTGTATCTCCATCCCTGGATGTATTTCAAAGCCATCTGGATATGGTGCTCGAGGACACGGTGTAGCAGTGGCCTTGGTGGAGTCAGATAATGGTTGGACTTGATCTTAAAGGTCTTTTCCAACCACAGTGATTCTGTGACACTTAACAGTAAGTGGCTGAGAAAGAAATGATATGTGTAAAACTGCAGAGTTTTACCAGTAAATTTACCAGTCAATTTCATTGTACAGGCAGCTCCAAAGAAGTAGCTTTCAGTGTGCTGCAAAGTTGGGACAGGGAAACTTTTGGAACAAAATTCGATTGCAATTTTAAAATTATCAAGTCTTTACATGCAAGACACAGGTTATTTCTGGATTTTTCTTTGAATTTTGTAGGATATTCTTCCCCCTTTAGGTTAGTCCCATGGATAAATGTCAAGCTCAATTCTTTTAGTGCTGGCAGCTCATGCTGACTATCGAAAATGGTTTGGGGAACTCATTCTGAAATTCCTTTTCAAGAATAGCCTCCCATAAAGGTAACATACCGTGTCTCTTCAGCAGGTTTTCAGATGTCTCCTTCTATTTTGTTAAGCTCTCAACATCCATAAGAAAATACAACCCCCAATATATGCACACGATACTTGAATTTTCTGATAATGTGTATTTATTTGTATCCAGAAATACAAATGTTGGGATCAAAATACGAATAGAAATAGTATCCTAGACGCACGGCCCTACTCCTTAACACAAAGTAAAGTGGAATGGATGTGGTTGAGAAGGGAAAGTCATTGTCTGAGAACTTGAGGAGATGAAGCACACGGGATTTTGACTTTTCTGGGTGGGTCAGTCTGGAGGGTCACTAGGATGGCTATCTAACTTAGAATGACAAACTGGTACTAGTGCTACCTGTATTATTCAAGGCACATTGGGCACATAATTGTACTTTCATTTCACTAGGACATCACAAGCTGCACTGCTAGCAAAGAAATCACACACCCCTAAGAAAAAAATTAGGAAGGAAGAATAATTAGAAATCTAAAATTTTATTTGTGTTCTATAAGAAAGTTCAATTTGGCACAGAGTTGGCAGTTTTTATGTGATTCCTAAAATTACACGCACTTAAAACCCAAAAGAAAAAAATCCATTTGTTGTCACGTTGGGAGAAAATGTTTTGAGAGCTGTATACTGAGAGTTTAAAACAGGATTCTGTGAGGTGTTTGGTGACTGCCTGTGGTAGCCACAGGCTGGGCTCAGCTTCCTCTCAGTCTGGTGTTCCTAATTGTGGCAGTCACATGTTGCCCCATGACTTACGGTTGGATTTATGGTGTGAGCGTGGATGACAGTGAAGTCACAGGACTCCTTAAGGACTACAAAACAGCATCTGGGGAACTGATACTGGAATATCTCTGCACAAGGTTTCCCACTGTTGTTCACAGTTTTGTGGAAGTTTATTCTGAAATTTGGTTTCCTTTGGAGGACTTTGCAGCAGCGTATTTCCCTGGTCTGATGCAATTAATTCAATTCATTATTAAATGCTGTCAGATACAATTCTTTTGCCACTATTCTGCAAGGATTTTCATGAGCTCAACAGCAGCTCCCATTTTAAGGATCCCATGTGGTCTGTAAGTATGGACTGGACTCTGTAGCATGGTCTGTTCCACATTCACTCATCATCAATTTTTGTGAAAGTATGTCACCAATATTGTCCTCTTCATCCATTGTCTATTAATGTGCAATTCAGAAATGTTGGCATTTACCTATTTGAGGCCTCCCTTTAAATACATAAACCACAAATCTCACGTTAAGTTCCAAATCTGCTCTCCACAAACTTTGAAGTCTGCCAGTGGTTAGCCAGCCCCTCCAGAATATGATCCAAAGTTATTCCTGTTTGCTTGAAAGAATATTTTAACTAAACCCCCTCTTCTGGGCAATGTTCTTGATCAGTGAGGAAGTTTTTGGCTCAGACCTAGAGGCCTTTTCTTTACGACTTGTAATCATAACACAGGCTCAACAAGAATCTCTCACCAGCTTCACTGTGGATATTTCTTTCTTTGTATTTTATACCATATCGTGTCAGTGCAGCTTCATCTCTCCCAAGAGCTGCCGTAGGCTGCAGGAACACAAAGAGATATTTGGAGAGCATTAGGGGTTGTATTGAACACTAAATGGAGCACTTGGATGCCCCTATAAGAAGGTCTACAGGATGGCTGATGCCTCCAAGTAAAGCTGAGTTAAATGAGTAACCCACGACACCAAAGAGGCTGTTGTGGTTCCTCTGGGTAATGGGATTTGTTACCTAGATAAAAGAACACCTGGTGAATAACTGTCTGTATCAGTGCCTGGTTTTCCTGGTTCAGTTCTTGAGAAAGCCTACCCCAGACGTATATAAATAATCATAACCACATCTCTTCGGCTGTCTTGCTTTGCCCTCCCTAAGTAGTAAATTATTAGATTAAAAGGCATGCTGTGATAGAAAGGAGAGAATTCCAAGGTGCTCAACTCTGAGGCACTGAACTTCATAATGATTTTTGGTTGTCTAAATTCACATCTACTCTAGGAAAACCCTTGAGGGCTTCAGATGAATACAGACACTGGCTTGAGGAGCCACCGCAAAGGAGGAAAAATAAAAGTTTGTAGAAAGGAATAAATCATCACAAATCTTGGATATCTCCTTTGAGGAAAGTCAGCAGCAACTAACCAAGTGCTTGAAACCAGCCACATTCCAAAGTCATTTAAAGAAGCAGCTGGTAGGTAAATTGGATTATTAGAACAATATTTATCCCTAATCCAGGATTTAGACCTAGACAGGATTAGAGGGTAGCATATCTCTTTGAGCTATCCACCGCAGGCACGGTGTACAAAAATTTCTTCTTTAACTTCTCAAAGCAATGTAGTTGAAGCAGAGATGATGTTTTCCTGTTAAAACATCATTTCAGTTTAGATATAAAATGTAGGTTTGTATTTAGTATCTAAAGCAGTGACCTAAATGATGAGGAAAATACATTCTCTGTCAAAGCAGGGATCTCTGGGGAAAAGAAAACTATTAAGGCCACTACTTCTTGAAGGATGGCCTTTATTTTTTTGCATATACACAAGAAAACTTCAGGAAGAGAATGTGGTGAACCATAAGAAGCTTGTAGTTATATAAATATAGCATAAAACAAATGACACTTTGCTGCGGGTTTTTTTTTCCCCCAATATGTTAAATTTTCATATAGAAGTCTAAGTTGAGCTGATTTTGTGCTTGCCAATTGTGTAGGTCACAGGAGGATCTAAAATGTACTCTGGAAAAAAAAAAAATGAAAGCTCTAAAGGAAAAGAATCTCACCTTTCAGCTGTGGAAGTGCATTCCCAACGCATAGTTTGCTTTTTCCCTATTTAAACAGTCTTCTGGGAAGTGACCTGGATGAGATAAACATCAGCCTTGAGTTTATGCTCTGCATTTCTTGGTGGAATGAGGTTGTTGAGTGAAGAAGGAAGGATTCTGCTAAACTGCTGAAATCCTTGATACTGAAGAATCAAGAACCCTATAGACTGCTTAAAAAAGAAAGAAAAATCAGACAAAGGCTCAGTGTGTGGGTTGAAACCATCTAGAATATTGGTCTCACACTGTGATGCTCAGGAAGAACTCCAGCAAGGCCATTGTCCCTCTTTCTACATCTCTAGGCCAGGAATAGTATGTCCTTCAACCCCAAGAAATGCTAAAGGCACTAATGGAAGAGGCACAAAGATGTCACTGCAAGCAAGAAGAAGAATATACCTCGAGAAAAATCATCTGGCTGTGTAGGCAGCTAAGATTATGGGATAGACATGGCTTGCCTTTTCTTACTGCTTTTCAGAAACAGCAAGAGCAGACACAGGTGAAAGCATGGTCTGTTATGGACAACCTTTACAAGTTGCAGTGGGCTCTTTGTTCTACAGCTTAGAAGGTAACACCAGCCCTCCAGATTGTGAAGTTAATGAAAACTGTCTTAGAATACTGAGTTGTCCTTCCCACAAAGTCAACACTACAGTTACTGGACAGTCAGAAGAAGTTCTTTACTCTGAGGGTGGTGGGACACTGGAACAGGTTGCCCAGAGAGGTGGTGGAGGCCCCATCTCTGAAGATATTCATGGTCAGGCTTGATGAGGCTCTGAGCAACCTGCTCTAGTTGAGGACGACCTTTGGAGGTCACTTCCAACCCGGATGGAATGATGATTCTATGAACTATGGTCTTTCCAGAACTGTCTTGCACCTGGTTGGTTGGAGCATGGGCAGAACAGAGTCATTTTTCTACATATATGCTGAAATTTGGTATAAAAAGGAATCCTGCCCTTCATGAAATGACCAAGTAGGCTGAGTTGTGATAGATTCATGCAGCAGCATGAGATGCTAGACTCTGAAATGTATTCAGGCTGCAAAAATGTTTGAGATAGCTTCAGTCAGTTATTTGGCAGGATGCCACCAGTTCCAGGAGTATCATCTCCTATCCCGTGACACTGCTGTTCCAGCTGATGAATGGGCAAACACCAGGTGGATGAGCTGGAATCAGTTGTGGGTAGTTGGTGGGAAGAACTGAATAAGAGGAATGGGATAGATAAGAACTGCACAGAAATAATTTCTTTTTTTCCTCCTTTTTTAGCTTCTCTACCCATCACATATCTCTATGAAGACACTTTTGGCTTTTTTTGATTCCACCTCCTTCAAGTTTTGTCATTTTATTGGTATGTCCAATATACCAATAAACAGTTGAGAGTTGATGAAGGAGGAAAAATGAGCATCTCTAAGAGAATAAAGGTTATCAAAGTGCCTGAGGTGTTTTAATTTAGAGCTGTACTCCTTGATTGGAAAGTTACAATACAATTTTTTGATGTGTGATGTACCTCGGTTCATTACTGCTGGACATGGAGACAGCAAGTTTTTTGGCTTCAAGTTTTTAGCTAATTATTCTTGCAAGAATAGCAGTAAAAGAAGGAGCTGTCAGTATGCTAGGCATCAAGGCCAGAAGAACTGAGAAGATTAAATTAAGCAGACCAGTATTTTTATACATACTTTACTGCCTCCAAAGTGCTGCCCTCAATGCAGGAAAACACTGTCCATCAACTTTTAATTGAAGGGGGGAATAGGAGGTTGGACTTTAGATCCTCCTGGGAAAAGTTGGTTACCTAAAGAAACCCTCACAGTCTTTTTCTGAAGCTTCAGGAAAGAAGGAATGAAATGTGAACGTACTTGATTTTGTTGATTTACATACATATGCAAGTGCATTCCTTTCACTAGTCATTTGTTTTCGCCTTCCCCCTTTCCCTTTTTACCCTTGGAAGGGTAAAAAGAAGTACTAAATAACAAAAAGAAGTAGTTGAATAAAGTCAAGTCTTGAATATGAAACCTTCTGATAAGAAAATGTTCTAAAATGCTAAAAGGTGGTTCCTACATTTCTCAGGAGTGTTAATTTGTTATTTATTTATTAACGAAAGAAGCAATAGAATATCTGGAGGTTAAGAGGATATTCTTACTGCTGCAGAAGGATATGGCATACAGATCTATGCAGACCCCATTACCAAGGTGTGTAGAATAATTGCCTTTTGAACGATACAGAGCCTGGAAAGCTTTTCTTCCCTGGTCTCTATGGTTCTTCAGTGGCTGCCAAAGCACGGAGCAGTGAAGCAGAGAGAGTAAACCAAGCAACTTGGAATAAGCAGAGGAATGCATTCTGGAACCTGCCAGCCTGAGGAGACTCACCTTGCATACAAATACATTTTTTTTGCACATAACCCCAGCGTAGAATCTTTTACACAGGAGAACATGTCCTCTGCTGTCAGTGTAAGAGTGGAAGCCAATACTGTCTGCAAATTCTTTCTTGGTTAGGGAAAAAAAAAAGTCAAATTATATGCTTCCAACTTCCATTTATGAAAGCACTCAGAAAACAGAGTAGATATGAATGGACTTAGCAGAATCAGTCTTCCAAGGAAGGATGGGATTGCTTTCTTGTATCAGGAATGAGTAGCCATCAGCAAAAGAGTGAGAAAGTCATAGGTTCATCTTCTAAAATGGGAACATTCCACTTCCACGCTCACTCCCAGGACATTCACTCCAGTAAGTAATTGCTAAATAAACCTCACTTCACGTGTTCAAGATCTAATGGTGGAAGGCACCTTCTTGTGCCTCACCTGTCTCAATATTCCCATCAAAATAAATTAATTGCACAGAGGGTTTTCAGGATCAGGCCCCTAAAGAATAACTGTGTTCATTCTTTTATTTAGGCTTGAAAGATTTCTTATATTCTTGCAAAATATGTCTGAGGGTGGCTGTTAGAGTAGAGTAGCTCATAATTAGAGACCAGGATATTCAATTCAATCATCTTCTTGCACTGCTGCAAACATAACCCTTATCCTTAAAATCCATACTTCCAAGTGCAGGATACAGAGGTTTACACAATAATAGATTTTATAGAATAATTTCCTACTGAGAGTTAGCAAAAACTTCAACGTGTATTTTGAAATCAGAACATTGTCAGTAGTTTAGAAGGCGTTAGGCTTGGCAGATTTTGCTAAAAATGAGCTTTTTATGGTGCCCCAAAATATTAGAAGCACTTCTCTGTGATTCTAGTTAGAATTTTCTCAGTCCTTAGAGAAGTGATTCCCCTCCTTCCCCTAAACCCAGCCCTGGCTCTGATATTTTAGATACATAAACCAGAAGAAAGTATTTTGAAGAACTACAGTTAACCTTTTGTAAGTAATTGTTTTTTTTTTTCAAGCAAAACCTTGCTGGAATCACAGAGCAACAGCAATGACAGTGGTGCTTCAAAGAACATGACAGAATTTCTGTTCCTCTAGAATAACCATTGCAGTATTTTTTTGCTTGTTTGCAGGGTTTTCCTTCTGAGGAGAAAAGGATCTGCCATTTAATCACATCCACTATTCCTTTTTTTATCAAATATTTTGTGGAAGAGACACATTTTTTTCAGATGATAAAAATATTATCAGGTCCTCCAGAAGAGGAAAATAAAATAAAATAAAATAAAAGTGGTTTAGCTATAGTTTAACTTTAATAATCTTTATCCATTTGTCATCCAAAGGGGAGTGAAAAACCATTGCTATTTAGTTTTGAATTTGCTTTCTTTGCTTAATAACAATTATTGAGAGAGTCTGTAAAAGACGTAATCTGGTTTAACACTAAAACTAGTTTTTGGAAAAAAAAGTGTTAAGAATTGAATGGTCAAAAGCTTGCAGAAGAAAACAAAGTATTTTTTGAGGGCAAAATAGAGTTTAGGTTAAAAAGAAAACAACCTTTTTCTATATGTGACATCTATTCCATGCGTGACAACTGAGTTCCCATAATGCACTACTCAAGCCAAGAGTGGTCAGTCTTCAACTCAGACCCAGGGGACAACTGCTGTGAGTAAGGACTGCAATATTTAACTTGATGACAGGAACAACAACAAAAGTCCTTTGGCACGTGTGTTTTCCAATTGTGTAAAATAGCTTTGAGAGGAAAAAAAAAAAATGAATGAGCACTTTTTAGTAAATTGAAATCTGAAGAAAGTCTCTTATATGGTTAGGTAGTGAATTTATATGATTATATAGTGAATTTTACTCATGGCCTATCAACTATGATCTGCTACAATGACAAAACCAAGCAGGAATCTCGTCCTGCTTCAAGTAGAGTACATTAGAAATCAATCAATGACCATCCTGTGTTGAACCAGTGATAAAAAAGACAGTTAAAAGCTTGAAAAACTGTAGAAGTTATGCCTACAGCTGCCTCAGAGATAGGCAAATCTTTTATTTATATCAAAATAAGAGCTTTCTTGTAACTCTGCCTTTTCACCTTAAGTTAAAACCAATACGTGGAAGTAAGTTGCTAATTTCATGAATCCCAGACCTTTGCAGAACGTAACGTCCGTGTTTTGATCTCGCCAGAGACATTTTGACTGTCTTTTCGTGGTTCCTCTACAGCAAGGAGGTCACCAGTGAGATATTTCCCCAAACCTATGGGATGTAGGTCAAGGGAGTTTAATTCAGATGAGTGGTTTTGTTGGCTTTGGCTTATTTGCCAGGGCCAGGTTACGTTGCTCCGAGCCTCAGGGATATGGCAGCATTTTGAAGAAAGAATGGGAATGAAAAACAAAAGGGACAAATTTAACCTTTGCCTGAATTGTGTCTAGATTCTATGCCAAGGGAGAATAGTAGAGATTCTAATATACAATAATTATTCATAAACATCGCTTACGCTACAAATTCATCTGAATTTTGCAAGAATCTTTTCCTTAAAATGAAGAAGAGTAAGGAGAGAATTCTTCCACATTTTTCTTTTTCAGGCAATTACATCTTAAAATTCTTCATCAGGCTCTGTGATGGTGAAGGTTAATTATAACTGGAGAAGAAACTGCCCATGTCCTCCACTTTTTCTGCACTTTCACCATCCCTCAGCAAGGTGAAAACACAGCAGTCTTCACCACAACAGGCAACACTTAAAGGTAGAGGTATCCAACCCAGTAGACCAGGTTAAACAGCAGGAAGGATGTAGGAAAAAAGACCCTAGAGTAAGAGTCCAGCTCTAAGATGTCTATGTGAATCCGTCCTCTCCTCCACGAGCCTGATTTACACTCTTCGTAACAACAGAAAAAGCTCTGGCAGTCTTTCCCATCCAGACATTCATAGACACATGCATCTTCAAATTCTTGCCAATACATGGCATTGTTCAATGTGATGACTGTAGTTGGTGGTCTCATGTCAAGTACAGAATAATTCTGAGGAGAGGAAAAGAAAAGAACAGTTTGATAAGCTTCCGTGGATGATGTAGCTCACGATTAATAATCACGGGGGGAAAGCACAAGAGCTGGGGAGAAGAGGTCGATACTCTAGGAATTCTGGATTTAGGGAGCATTCTTTCTCTCCCTCAAAAGATGCCTCTTCAAATGAATTTCTATGGAGACAATGTGGAGATGCAAGTTAAGTAAATCTTAAGTATTTTTTTACTTGGGTGACTCAAGCAGGTTATTTCCTAGTAATAATATTTTCACACTTAGGAGTTCGGGTCAGAATATTATTTGCTTGTCAGAATATTACTTGCAAGTTGCTTTAAACTCTTGCAGCTCCTCTATTTAGGAATGGATTCTGAAAAATAAGGATGATGTCCCCTCTCCCTGTTTAATTCCAGAGCAGTCTGCACTCGGTAGAGCTGCATTCACTGCCTCTTAACTTTATCCTGATTTATAAAAACAGAGAAGGCAGAGCAGACAGTGATGATTTCAGCAGAGGATTTCAAAATGCCACCCTTAGGCATGTCCCCTTTAGTGCTTATCACACTAACCATGCTCAGAAATAGGGCACTTTGATATCATACAGCCTCATCCTAACACTCGCACCTCCAGACCTCTCCTTTAATGCTCTCTCTATTTACACTTTGGCAGCTTTTCTCTCACACTGTTTCCTTCTCTGTGAAAGGTACTTTCTCCTCAAACCACCCATTCCAGCCTGACGAATGTCACCTCCTCCACTAGGAGAGGTCCCGTCAGCTTTGCTGCCTGTCTCCCCACCCTCACAAAGCAGACTCCAGCCCTGTCAGCACCGTTTTCTCCACGTTCCTTTGATTTCACTGAGCTTTGCCTGTGTTTTTCCTGGTGCTGGGTGAGCACTAACAAGCTGGTCATGCATCTGTTGGGGTGTATCTGAAAGCTCTCAGTCTGAAACCCATCAGTGATACGGCTGATGCACCTCAGTAGAGATTTGCCATTTTTCAATTGACTTTTTTTTCTACAGATCCCTTGGTTTGGCACAAGATAATATCACCCATCTCGTTAAAAATGCTGGTCCCTGAGCCAAGAACTTAATGATGCCAACAACTCAGCAAATAGATAACTACATCTGAACAACTGCCCTATGTTATCCACCCAATTACTTCCAGGACACATGGAAAAAGGTCTAAGGTTATTGTACAAGCAATCATTTTTTGACTGTAGCACTGTGGAAAGAAAAAAAAACAAAACTGTGACTGAAGTACCCATGGAATTCTGCTATACCACTGTGTCATGTATTGATCATTTATTGCAGGTCTTTATGGAAATTTCCTACTCAGGGAGTGAAATTTTCTATGCCTGGCTACAACGTTTCTGTTTAAAAGAAGAAAGGCTAAATTAGATCTCTCCAGACAATTTGGTAAGTGAAGATTAATAAGTGCCCTGGTTCTGCAAAGGAAACTTTCTCATCTGTCAGTATCCTGGGGTTTTTTGTTGGTTTTTTTTTTGGTATACCAACTATCTGCTCTGGAAAGAAGATAAAATAAATGCCCTGATAACACAGAGAGATTAATCTGGTTGCTTTCATCTCTGTCAGCTAGGAGGGCTCCTGAAGTGACTAGATCCCAGGTGAAGGTGGATGGTACCCACTGTTTGTCCTGCTCAGCTGAGGAATAAAAAGGAGAGGGATTATTTGAATATGGATTTACTAACATTAATAAATGTGACCTTTTAGGTGGCACCACTATAGGGCTGGAAAAAGACAAGATGATATCTTTAGAGTCAGAGACACTGCTTATTTTATGCAGTTCATGATACAGCTGGAACATGGAAGTTGTTTATGGATAGAACAAAGCTCTGCTCAGTGTCTGTCTTGGGAGGGAAGGAAAGAGAAGGGGGAAGGAAAGAAGGAAAGGAAAGAAGAAAGGAAAGGGAAAGGGAAAGGGAAAGGGAAAGGGAAAGGGAAAGGGAAAGGGAAAGGGAAAGGGAAAGGGAAAGGGAAAGACTTGAAAAGCCTACAGATTCCAAGCAAATCAGACTGACCAAATCTAGACAAAGACTAAGTGTTAAACCCTATTGTAATTTTAATTCTGTATCTTTTTCCTTATTTATTTATTTATTTGGAAAAGGGAAAGTGCCACTACCCATTCAACGTGCCTTATTAACTTCATCTTTCAGGAAGGTCTGTCCAGGGAATGTCAGCAGTATCTACTGTATAAAAGCAATGCCAGCTCTAAAGTATTGATGCTCACTGATCAGACTTCCAGTGCTATGTAAGCTTTTTAAATACACCAGAAAAGTCACATATATATATATATGTAAAAAGAAATAAAAGGTGTATAACATCATTGTAAAAAGTAAGCCAGTAACATGAAGCTAACAGTTGTAAATTATAAACTTCAACATATCCAGCCAAGAAATGCAAAAGTCATGGTTTTGTTCTGTCCCTGTTCTTATTTGGGTCTAACAGCTGGGAAGCAGACCATCCAACCAGCTGACTGACTGGGTCTCTGAATGCTTTATAGTTATACATATATTATAGCTTGTATTCCAATTTCAGCTTTCATACAATTTAGAGACACAATTTTGTGCTCACTTTCAACTTTATTGCCACTGTACATACACAAACAGTTATCTAGGGGCTTGGGGAGTAGAATTAATTCAGTTTGTAGATACAGTGTGACTAACTGTGTTAAACTTGCGTGCCTAAATTCTTTGAAAATCTGCCCTAAAGCTGGCTGAAGATTTTACAGATTGCATAAACAGTTATTCTCTATGAAATTCAGTTAAAACTCCAGATAAGTTGGTGACATAACTGGGGTTTATTACTTTTATTTTTTTTATCTATATAAACTGTAATGAGAAACTGCAGTATTATGTAAAGAAGATACAGAAAATTTCTGAGGTAAAAATAACACACAGTGTTATGCACTTGACCCTTCTCCCTTCCCAATAATGTGATAAGTCCTTATAGAAAGAGTCAGCTATGTTCCTCTGCCACAGCCAAAAACAAGCTGACCTTTTAAGAGAAAAGCAAAACAATATTTCTAGAGAAGTCAGGGTAAAGCAGAACATAGAGTTACAGTTTTCTAGGGAATTATTTCCAGTCCGTTATTGCCAGTACATCAACCATACATTCATGCCTCCACTGCTCTGACCAAATCAAATAGGTTACTTACCATCACATGACCAAAGCTGACATCAGGTAGCTTAAATAAAGACAACAAAAGAATTATTCAGAAAAAAACCTTATTGCTGTGTATGCATCTGATGTTCAGTAGCATTCCTTAAATGCAGTTGTCCATAAAACACCTCATGCAGAGTATTCTATATATTCAGCATAATATTCTGTACATTTTAAAACTGCAGGAGACCTCAGCAGAATGCAAACCCAGTTTCCATCCACTTTAAACCTTTATTCAACCCATTACAGTTATTTATTTAGCAAACAGCAGCTAAATGAGCATTTGTTCATGTGTTAATTTAAATCTCATCAATGTTGCATGATCTCCTTCATCTTAATTCCCATGTCTGGAAACCCATCCTACTGACAAAGATACTCATGACTTCTTCATGCAGTCTTTCGATAGGATGGCAATTTTAGTTTGGTCATTAACAAGTTCATTTTGATTGTCTCATACTTTTCTTTTGGTAGCACTCTCTTGCCTTTTGTGTGCAATGAATTTTTACAAGAAGCTATTAGAGTTTAATGGAGTTTTCACTGACTATGACTTTCTCTAATTCCATGTTCGTTTCAGCTTTTCCTTCATTAGTTCTTCATTCAATCATTATTCCTTTAACTTAGCCATCTCTCTCTTCAATTTCCTCCTTCACATTTTTCCTTCACATTTGGCTTCCTATTTCTAATTTCAATTTTCTCCATTTCCTTATTTCATAGAAACTTTTCAGTTGGAAATGGCTTTTAAGATCATCGAGTCCAACCATTAACTTAACACTACCAAGCCCACCACAAACCCATGTCTGTAAAGCACCTCACCTACATGTCTTTTAAATACCTCCAGGGATGATGACTCCTCCACCTCCTTGGGCAGCCTTTTTTGGTGCCTAATAACCAATTCAGTGAAGAAGTTTTTTTCTCATGTCCAACCTAAACCTCCATGGGCACAACTTGAGGCCATTTCCTCTTGTCCTATCACTTGCTACTTGGGAGAAGAGATTGACCTCCACCTCATTACCATCCAACATCTCCAACTACAAATCTCAAAGACATTTACATTTTCCACTTTGGCTTCCCTGTGTTTGCATGGAGATTTTTTCTCCATTATACTGATCCCTTTCATTCTGGTGGTCAGCTATGAAGTACACCATTCTAGACCTGCTAGGCCATGAAAAACCAGATGCATTTGAGTATACATTGATGTGCACATATTTGTAGAACAAGCTATGCAATCTGTTTCAATGGGAACCCTTTAAAAGTACAAGCAGAGTAATTGGAGGACAAAAGGCACCTAAGCAGGGTTGCTGCCTCAAGGTCAACAGGCTGCTTCTCTTAGGAACGGACCCCACTCAACCTGCATATAACTGCTTCTGCTGCTACTGTGGGTAACTATTTTCCATCAGCTTTCAGGACAGATCACACCACAAACTGGAAAGAGCTTGAGGGAGCAGAGTACCAGGGGATTACAGTCTGTCATTAATTATTCTTTTCTTTCTGAGCCATGCACGTGCTAGAAAAGAACTTGAAATGCTCCCATCTTACCGACTTTTTCTTCTTAGTACAGTTTGGCTTCCTGCAACTTGAGTAGTAGTTGAGGGTTGCATACTCCATCAGAGCAGCAAAGACAAACAGAAAGCATACAGTCACAAACAAATCCATAGCGGTGACATAGGAGACGCGGGGTAATGACTTCCTTGCAATGGTACTCAAAGTTGTCATGGTCAAAACTGTGGTGATGCCTGTAGAGAGAAGCTTGATTTAATCGTATGCAACGTCGTTTCTCCATTTCCATTGGAAAATAATGTAGGAAACAGAAATTCAAAGTGTACCCAAATCATTCATTCATTTCATTTGGCAGTATAAAAAAGAATGAAAATTAATATCGTTAGAGGTAGTGGTATTTTGTAAGCTAAGATTTCCTCAGCTGTTTATATTTGTCTTGGCAAAAGTGACATTCTTATGCCTCTCAGTATTTTATTCTTGTTTGTTTGTTTTTTTCTGGTGCCAGTTATGTTGGAGGTGGGGGTGAGAGAGGATGAGGGAATGAAGAAATTTTGGAAGAAATTTATGAAGCAGGAAATATAGAATCATAGAATCATTTTGGTTGGAAAAGACCTTTACGATCCTCAAATCCAACTGATAACCCAGCACTGCCAAATCACCACTAAACCATGTCCCTAAGCACTGTGCCTTCACATCTTTTAAATACCTCCAGGGATGGTGACTCAACACTTCCCTGGCCAGCCTGTTCCAGTACTCAATAACCCTTTCAGTGATTAAATTTTTCCTAATATCCAACCTAAGCTTCCCTTGGTACAACTTGACACTGTTTCCTCTAGCACTTGTCCTGCTACTCGCTACTTGGGAGAAGAGACTGACCCCCACCTCACCACAACCTGCTTTCAGGGAGTTGTAGAGCATGAGAAGAAGGTGTCCCCTCAGCATCCTCTTCTTCAGGCTAAACAACCCCAGTTCTCTCAGCTGCTCCTCACAAGACTTGTTCTCCAGACCCCTCACCACCGTCACTGTCCTTCTTTGGCCATGCTCCATCACCAAAATATTCTTGTGGTGAAACTGAACCCAGTGCTCAAGGTGCAGCCTCACCAGTGATGAGTACAGGGACGTGATCTCTCCCCTAGTCCTGCTGGCCACACAGTACAGGCAAGGATGCTGCTGGCATTTCCAGCCACTCTTCCCCAAGCCTGTAGGGTTGCCTGGGGTTGTTGTGGTCCAAGTGCAGCAGTCAGCACTTGGCCTTGTTCAACCTCATCCCGCTGACCTCAGGCCATTGATCCAACCTGTCCAGATCCCTCTGTAGAGACTGTACTGGCAAGCAGATCAACACTCCCACCCAACATGGTGTCACCTCCAAACTTACTGAGGGTGCACTTTATCCACTTGTCCGGATCACTGATCAAGAGATAGTCAATAAAGCTAAATAAAAGTACTGAGCCCTGGGCAACACCTCTTGTGACTGGCCACAAGTTGGGCTTATCTCCCTTCACCACCACTCTTTAAGGCTGTTTTTCACCGAGCAAAGAGTACACCCCAGCAAGCCAGGAGCAGCCAGTTTCTCTAGCAGGATGCTGTGGGAGATGGTGTCAAGAGCTTTACTAAAGTCTAGCTAGACAATATCCACAGCCTTTCCCTCATCCACTGAGCCGGTCATATATAAACACTGCTGCTTCCTTGGGAGTCCTCCACTGCTATTTTCATTCTGAGTAAGAGAAATCAGGCTCTCATACAAACTTCAGATGTAATCTTAATGGAAAGAGCTTTTTTTTTTTCTTTTCAATTCATAGAAAGCATCACATCTTAGATTGATTCTGTACTAATGAATCACACAGTTGTAGAATCATAAAATGGTAGAGGTTGGAAGGGAGCTCTGGAGATCATCAATTCCAACCCCCCTGCCAGAGCAGGGTCACCCAAGGCAGCCCACACAGGAACAGATCCAGGGGGGGCTGGAAAGTCTCCAGAGCAGGAGACTCCACCAGCTCTCTGGGCAG
>JANHFX010018745.1:20083-131502 GCA_027560015.1 Chloroceryle amazona | reverse complement strand
CACTCAGGCCAGAAGTGCCACCAAGGCTCAGTTGCTTTAAACCACAGATCAAAACTGATTCCATAAAGAAAAACAGACGGGCCACTGTTGTGGGTGACTCTGTCTGGAGGGGTGTACGCAGACCAGACCCAGTTCACAGGGAAGTCTGCGGCCTCCCTGGGGCATGGACAAAGGATGTGACAAGAAAACTTCCCATCCTGGTGAGGCCTTCAGGTTATTACCCACTTTTGGTTTATCATGTGGGGAGCGCTGATGTCACCACAAGAAGTCCAGAAACAATTCAGAGAGACTTCAGGGCCTTAGGGCAACTGGTTAAGGATTCAGGAGCACAATCTAAGCAAAAACATTAGCATTCTGGTAAAACTATAATACAGTGTCTTAAATATTGTGGAAAGAAATTAGATGCATTTGATTATTACATGGACTTTATGAACTTACTATTTAGAGGCAGGCAGTGTGGGTGATCTGTCAAGATTTGGTGTTTGATGCTGTGCTTTTTTAAAAAAACTGTAGTTGAAGAGATGAGTCTCAAAGTGAGAAGCACCACAGGACACACAAAACTGGGAGCAGCTGAGAATGGAGAGAGTATGTTTGCTGTGTAAGTAGCTGGAGCTGCACCCCAGCTGCTGCCAGGGAGGGGGGCCACAAATTGGAGCTACAAACACACAGCTAGGGCTTTGTGAGGGCAATGGACAGATCAATGTGCTGTGGTGAGGGATAGCAGCAAACAGGTCATTTCACTGGAGGTAAAAGGTAGATTCCTGGTGGCACTCTGTGGAGAGAACAGCTGGGTGTCAAGATGGGTTTAGTCAACCGACAAGCTCCTAGGGAGGAGGGGGCTAAGGTAATGCCTGCCTGGAGAAAACTGGAACGTGGCATTGTACCTAGCAGACTGACTGTGGTAGCATGGATGGAGAAGTACTCTTTCAGAAAGGGGCATATAAAAAAAGGTCAGTAACTGTCCTTTAGAATACAAAACAGTTACAGTCCCCTTTGTATGGAATTTCCCAGAGTGCAAAGATCCTTCCTTATAACTGAAAAAGCAGATCTTGAAGATGGGATTTCATCGTCATCTAAGCCTGTTGGAAAGCATTCTGAGACGTGCCAACACCCTCATCCATCTCTAGCTTTGGGCAATCATAAAGTGAACATACAAGCTGTTGCTTGTCCTAATCACAAATCTGGTGGACAGCAAGAACTACAAGAGGACTTCCTTCTCTTATTCCAGACTGTTGCTTTGTGATAAAGAGCAGATAAAATCGTACTACAGATGGAACTGCTCGCTGCATACCTCACTTCTTTGGGTCGCTGCTGCCCTCTTCTGCTTGCTCCCCGTGACTGTTGTAGCATCTGTGGTTTTGATGTGTTAGACCAAAAGCCTGTGACTGTTGTGTTGCGGGAGATGCTCTCAGTGGATCTTTCGAGATAGCACTTTATTAGCTGCTCCCTTGTGATGTGAGGTTCACTGGCATTAATAACCCATTAATAGCTCGAAAGAAATAGGGGTAGACTGACTGAAAGTCCCATGAACTAATTGCAATTGCCCATTCCTACAGTCTCACCTGCCTGCAACCCTATGTGTGTGTTGAAGTACACACCCTGTGCTGTGGCACAGATGGCAGCTGTATTCCTGTATCTGATGGAGTGAAATGCAGGGGTTCTAGGGCTGGGTACCCTGCAGAATTGGGATATTTGGGGTGGTGCTGTCCTATTTGGTTGGTACAGTTCTGTATGTACTTCAAAAAGCTGTAAATGACCTTGAGTGCATGCGCTGTGAGAAACAGTCTGTCAGCATTGACAAAGCTGCCACTGTTCTGCCCAAGTGGTTGCAGAATGAACTTAGGCCAGCATGAGTTGCAGTGCAGCAGCACATCTGCGTTAGGCGTTTGTACTGGTGCAAACCTGTGTGTATGTACCTGTTATAGCCATATGCCTCAGAAACAAGGGGCTCCAAACCTAGGTTTCCGATTAAACACCTTTTGGGTGAAGCAATTTCCTGTGCAAATCTTGTGTAAATAGATTTCTTAAGAATTCTGTCACCCTGACAAATGGATAGATGTGTCTTATGAAGCACGGGGAAAGTGTCATAGCGAAGCCTGAGGATATAGGTGGAACTGAGTCAGGGCCAGCTTTAAGGCATACTAAGATGACAATACACAATTTATTTCCAGTGCAGCTGCCTCTTTGTTCCTTGGCTGGACAGTGTAGTTTCTGCCCAGCCTGGGCTCTTGCAGCATGCCCACCTGGTGCAGTCCCAGGGCTTTTCCCACTGTGGCCGTGATTAACCAGGCGCAGTCAGAGGGCATGGGAGCCTCCTATGCACTCCCAGAGGATTTTTGACAGGGTCACTGTACCTGCCTGGGGGTGTCAGGTCTCCCAGAGTGGAGTGAATGGCACTGCCACAGCCCAAGCCATCCTGAGGGCAGGGATGGGCCGTGGGCAGCTCCGTCCGCGCACAGCAGGTAGGCGATGGGCAGCAGAGCAGGAATTGCTGGTCTTCATTCTCTCAGAAAACATACTGTAAGTTTCCAACCCTGAAAACCACATGTGCCATAAAACTCCCTTTCTCTCCAGAGGGACAGGACAAGGCATGGCATTTCTCCCACACCCCTTTAACTTCTAATACTCAGTTCTTTGTGGCTGCGGATGCACTCAACTTACAGATTGTAGCAGATGCAATACTATGGCCTGTCCAGTAGTACAGATCTACTCTTTCTTTCACAAATAGTGGTAAGCTTCTACAGGGTTTGCTCTTTTGAAAAGACTCATCTTTACTTCTAAACATGAATAAAAGTAAAAAATGTGTTGTGTGACAAATGTTACCTCACTTCAGATAAACTAAACTGACACTGTAACAGATCATAGGCAGGAGAGAATTTCTGTCTCTAGCAAGAAATTACATGTGTTCTTGGAACAAGCTTTTACTGAAGCAGAATAATTTGCAAGAACAGAACATCTCCTCAATCAGTTTTGTAGTTTAAGGAACACTGTTCTCACTTCCAAACCCAGGTACATCAATTATGCAGCATTTATTTTGATAAACTCTGCATTCTTCCTTGTGAGTATCAACAATTACAAATTATTGCCTCGATGATAGTAACTGAAGTATGATTTGCATGGTAGGTTGGTAGAATTGGCATGAAGAGAAGCTCTTAGTGTAGTGACAGGCAGTTCTGTGTATCGACTAAGAGCAAACAGCCCTCCTAATGATTGACAGCATCCAGACATCAGTTCAGGAGGGGAATATTGGGACTGGAATAGTGACTTCTCAAGACTGTGACCTTGAGCAAGATTGTCACCCTGTACATTTCTGTTTTTTTGACCAATTAACAATGATGTGTCAGGGACTTTTCTGATCATGTTTACAAACAGCACATGGAATGGAACCTTCTCCCTGTGCTGGCTGAAATGTATAGTGTCATTCCAAGGATGTCTTGCTAAGAGCAGCTTAATTCTTTCAAAACAACTTGCATATGGAAAAATTCAGAAATGCTAGATTCTCTTTTTGTGTGTAGCTGTATGTACTGACGTACTGGAGTTCTCTCATTTTTCTTGTCTTCCTTAATTTAAGTTCACCTTTGCTGCAAGAATGGGGACATGAAATTAGTATTATTTAGCAAGTCATTGGGAACTTAGGCGCCACGTCACAAATAGAGCCACTGCAAGTTTCTGCAAGTTGGAGGATTTCTCATAGCAAGCCCCGTATATCAAGGCTCTGTACAGTTCCAAGGGCAGTGTGCACTGCACTACCGCACTGTGGCTGGCTGGTAAAACAAGCCTTCTTACTTACATCAGGGCTACACAAATAGCAAAAGCTTCACTTGCACGTGCCTCGCCGAGTGGAATTGCCCAGCAGTCCTTCCCTCAGTCCTGGTGGTGTAATGGTCAAGGAAACCTGCCCCATTACAGCACAAAGCACAGGACACTTTCCAAGCAAAACCACATCTATGTAGCCCACACCATGCTCCTGGCTTTGCTCCTGAGAAGACTGATGAAAGCAGGGATTCGTTGCGAGTCCAACTCACTATGAAGCAGAAACAGAGCACATCACATGTATTTCCTTTATTGCTGGACTGTTTTCTTTTTTCATTAAGTAGGCATAATTCCTTAAAGACTGAGGTTCTTAATAATAATACATTTTTTTCAGGTTTCTTTTTTTTTTTCCCGTTTCTTTTTTTTTCCCTGTGGACAAAAAGATACCTTTGATCCAAGTTTTGCCTTATATTACAGTATTTCTGTACAAAAATAAATGTCCCAAATCAGATTATTACTAGCTCCTATTCCCCAGTTTATTTACAGGGTAGTGTCAAGAACCTTCATCAGGCAACTCGGTAAAATACAGAACTTTGTATTAAAGCAGTTGCATTGTATAAGCTTGTGTTCTCTAGTCAACTCCAAAGGGCTCTGACCTTTGTCGGTCAGTCTGGATTGGAGAGTCCAGCCAGAATTATAAGAGAGTGATGTCTTTAAAAGAAAAAAATAATATTAAAAACTTAAGCTGACATTAAGGGTTATTGAACTGACAAGTGTATTTCCATATTAGGGTAGTCTATAAATATTCTCAGCTACATCTCTCTTTATAATACAGCAGATACAGAATGCAGACTTATCTGCTACTTATATGGTAATACATATTTGCAATAGTAAAATCAATGTATGAAAATTTTGGAATTTCATTGTTAATAAAACTGCGTATAAAGTAACGATACAATTGTCACAACTATAACTCTGAACTATTAAAATGTACAGAAAGACTGTTTACACCATTGCACATACTTACTCCCTTTGCATCAAAAGATTTGTGAAATACAGAATAAAATTAGTCAAATTTTACCGGCAGCTCAAATATGTATGCACAATGCACACATCCATGGAAGTAAGGGGAAACAAAATGTTGGCGTCCATCAGGAAAGCTGCCAGCAGCTCTCCAAAAAAATATACCTTGCTCTTCTTCCCTCCCCCTTCCTACATGTCTACAGGACAGTAGATTAGTGCAGAATGGAAGAATATAACATTGTTTTCAGTGTTCTGAAAGGACATAAAAAAAAAATCCTCTTGACCTTTATCAGAATTTTTAAGTCAATACGAGTTGGGTTTAACATTGTAAGGCACTTAGTACTGCTTGTGTTGCAGTGGAGCAAGTCTTAAGGCATTTGTTACATCAACTGAAGATAATAATGCTTTGGAAAGTTTTGAACGAGCCAACAGTTCTAGTATGTGATTATTTCAGCTGATTTTCCCCTCCCCACCCTGCGGTCTTTCTAAAACAATGTTTGAAGATATTTTCTGTGGAAACTCTGGTTCTTGGTTAGCTTGTCAACAGACACGATCGATACCATCAGGTCATTTTGAGGCCAAGCAATGGTATCTTCTATTCAAAGCACAGCAGAACTGGTTTTGTTTTCACCTGGAGCTGCCCTGACTTCCATGACTACTCACTGATCGAGAGGTGCTGTAGCGTTTTTTCACGATCATGCTGATGTAAGCTTTCATCAGCTTTGCAATGTCAACCACCTGCCAAAAGAGTATAAAGAACAAAGTTCTTAGTAAGGTAGCAGTACGTGAATGAATTTCTTTAGGCGCTAACGATATAAAACCGTCGAGCTTTCAACAAAAAGCTTTTGTGGTCAAACAAAAGAAAGTACTCAGCAGTTCTATCCATCTCGTAATGTCTTCCCTTTAGCTTTATGGCGATCTTGAATAAATAACATTTGCAACAATTACTAAGTAGAAAATTACCAAGTAGAAGAATGGGAAGACCACAATATTAAGTTCCTTCTTGCTCTTACCTTACTAGTTTCAAAAAGCAGTTCTCTCTCATCTACAACGATCTTGTAGGTGTTGGCAAGCGGTGCACCAAATGACAAGATATGTTCATACTGAAACACCTCCAGAGGCCTTCCTTCCCCGCGCTTGTAGACAGAAACTGCATCAGCGCTGACTCCAAGCCACAACTCTTGCGGGAATCCCCCTTCTTTACACTAGAGGAAAAAAGCCACACAAATTAACGGCAAAGGGAACAGCAGGAGCCACACGACACTGTTCACACTCTTGTCTGTAAGTATTATTTGAAAAAGTGCATATTTCTTGTCCTTCTTTAAATGTGGCCTTTTACACTTCTCAAACTTGCTTGCAACCCATCAGGATAGCATTCTGTGCCTCTGCTTTACAGTTAACTGTAAATCCACTAGTTAGTGGATTTAAATAGCTACGGTGCTTGCTAACAGGTGTATGCTTTTAATACCTAACATTTTATTACATCAGCTGTCTGAGCATTGTGATATGGTTTCACTGCTCTGTAATGGTGTCATCACCTATACAAGTCTAAACTGTAGTTTGAGTGCTCAGGAGGTCCTGCTCACCTCTACGTCAAAGAGCGTTGAGCCATAGCCAGGCCATTCTTTAATCAAAGCCATATACTTTGCCATAGCCTGCTCCTGGTTCATCCTCTGGAGTTTTTTCCATTTGTCAATAATACTAGTCCTGGAAGCTGAGATTTCCTCTTTGACCCACATGTCTAACATCTGATCCTCCTCAACCTTCTGTTTGCTGACAGAGCCGCTGCGAAAACTCCTCCGCAATGTTCCTTCAAGAAAGCTGGCTCGTTTCTTCTCAGCCTTCTCTGCTGCAGTAAATGTTTTGGTAGACTGTGTAATCCGAGACTTCAGCTTTTGCAAGGGATAGACTTCCTCCATTTCTGGCACGGTGGTATGCAGGCTGTAATCTCCCTGAAGGTATTGAAGACGCAAAGCTGCAAGGACCTGGAGGGTTTCTTCAGGAGCTGGGTAATGTCCTCTAATCACTGCTTCGTGAGCCTATCAAAGGGAAAAAAAGTAGCTTTTTTATGTGCAAGCCAGCCTCGGAAGGACCAGGAGAGAAATGGGAACTAGATTTACTGCCGGGCAAACCCAGGATCTGAAATAAATGATCCATTAAATAAATCAAATGTAGTAAACTTCTTGGCAAATTTCTTAATCTGGGTAAGACAGGGTTTACCAGAGCTGCAAAGCAACCGAAGAGCTTGCTAAACGGGAATTATTGCTAGTAAAACATTTATCTGTTAGAGTGACTTTGAGCACCAAGGATGAGAATCTGAACCAAGAAGACCATGCGCACCCATTCAAACCTTTGGAAATTATGCAGCAGCTAGGCTTTTTTTTTTTTTCATATGACACTGTCACAGGACACAAACATGACTCTCGTCTGGAGATGCAGGAATTGCAAACAGCTTAGTCAACACAGAGATAATTCACATCTAAATAAGAGCTAGTTCATTTAGGTGGACACTTAGGATGGAGACAAAATTTGCCTTTACACGTGGAGGATGGTTTACTTGAGATTGTACACGTGCAAAAGGAAGAGCTCTCTTGTGGAAACTGAAGGACAGTCTTTTAGTAAGAAAGCATAACTAAAAGATTTTCTTCAATGCCTTATGTATGAAAGGATTCAGACTTCAAAATACTGGAGGTTACAGAACTAAAACTGTAGACAAAAGGGAACTTTCTTAATTGCGTGAAAGAAGTTAATGACTGACATCAAAAGCATATGATTAGTAAAAAAGAACAGAACTGATTTTAGAATGTAATGTCATCTCTTTAAGGTATTGCTGTGATATTAATCATAGAGACTGAATGTGCCTTGCTTTGCAACCAAAGTACTATTGGTCTTGGCAAGACAAAGTATTTGACTAAACACCAGTCAGCACAGAATGCTGCATGAAAACAATCTGCTGCAGTGAACGTGCTTGTTTTAGCGGTTCATGTGGAGAATCTGCCCCTTAAACCAGTAATGTAAAATACATGATGCAGAGCTCTTATGGATTTTATCCTTGCTGTTTGAACTTCATCCCAAAGCAGAGGCATTAACGGGCTCACTCCTCTCTCTATATAAAACCAGACAGACAGAATGGGTATGTTTCTAAGCCCCACCAAGGCTAGCTACTGCTCAGATCCTTCAGCCAACAATACGCAGTTCTGGATTTAGCTACAGTAATAGGCTCTCAAAGGAGATGCAACATGATGTAACACAGGGCCTTCAAAGCTAAACTGTGAACAAGGAAGAAATCCTCTATTACAGAGAAGGTACTTTTTGTCCTGTGGAAGGCAAAAAGGCTCTTCATACATAGGAAAATGGAAGTATGTCAGTCCTTATCACATCAGACTTGCTTACCAGCAGAACACGTCAGTGTCTTGGCATTGCAAATACCCTTACACAGAAGTCTTTATCTTGTCTCAAGAACCCACTTGAAAGAATCTGCTCACTGGAAGAATTTTTAGCCGTTTGCAATACAGTAGAAAAAGAGGAGGTCAATCAACAATAGTAAATGCCATCAGTGAGAGTTTCGGAGCAACTACAGGACTTCATATAATAGATATCCATGTGCTGACACATTTAATTTTCATTATAAATCAATTCTGCTTATTTTATGTTTTGAAATATGGCTTCATTCAGAGTTCAGCACATTCATTAAGTGGATTTCTGCTCGTAATAGCTGCCTTACAGTTACCGCTGAGACTGGACTGATTTTACTATGGTGCCTACGAAATAAGGTTTTGAAAAGCAAAAAAACCCTATTGTTCTATTAGTTCTGTACCATTGCCAGTAGAGGTCTCTAATAATTAATTTGTGCCAATAGCACATTTTTTCACTTTTATTCATTGCACTTTTTAAAGAAAATAGCTTCAGAAGAGCAAAATTAAAAGCAAGCATGTTTTTTTTAGCCAGCTTAGACTCAGTTATCCATTTTTTTACCACTATATATAAAGCAATTCATAAGTAATGCAGAAGAAAAGTCATAACACTAGGTAAATCATATATGCTTCAGTTACATAATGTAAGATAGTAGGATAGGATAGTATAATAGGATCAAAGTAGGATAAACCTACTCTGACCACTGGACTGGCTTTCTTTGCACTTAGTGCTTCAGTGGCAGTGCATTTAGCTAAACAGAACCATAATCAAAACTCTATGCTGAGATCTCTTGCCTTTCCCCTCCTCTAAAAAAACCACTTCAGAATGGAACCTTTAGTCTTTTACCTGCTCAAACATAAAGGCAAATTCCACACTATCTTTTGGGACATTTTCTGTGTCCAGGAAGCAGTAGAGCTTGAAGTAGAATTTCCAGTGCATCTCCCCAGCTTCAGCAGTAGCAGCAAGCCTGCATGGTTGTGTGGAGAGAGAGAGAGATCAGGTCTGTGGAATCAAATCCTTTCTAAATTGACACCTGAAGGCATCAGCTGAATTTTGTTTGGTTACACCTGCTATCAATCTGATATTGTGGCCAGGAGCTTGGTTTTTTTAACTGTATACCTAGCTGATCTCATTTGGAGAGATCTATGTATGGAAAGTGAGAAATAGAGATGTGTGTCTTTGTGTATATTTAGAGCCTATTGCAAAAACAGGGGCTTAGAAATGTTGACTCAGTTCTCAGTCACCGGTTTCTAACAGGTATTTAGGCCTGTATTATATTTTCTTACTACAGTGCTATGGGTGGTTCCAATCATATGGTTAGGAAAATTGTTGTAAGCTGTACTGTGGTAACTTCCACATGAAGTTAGGTAACAGGCAGTCAGAATGGCACTGCCTGCCATTCAGTTCAGTTCTCCCCATACTGGGGCAGCCACTGTGCTAGTAATTGTGGAAAAATTTGTAGCAGTGGAAAAGAAAATCTGGAAATAGTGATGAGAAATATGACTCTCCTGGTGTCAAGACACAGGAAAACCAAACACAAGTGAATAGGTGGCTAATTAATTCCTTTAAGAAAAAAAAAAAGATGCTTTTGTTCCAGAAATGGCCACGTGTGTAATTCAGCTGTGTCATCACAAATAAGCAAGGGAAGGAGAAAATTCAGCATTCTTGACATTGGAAATTTACTCAATTGCTACTTATTGGTGTGGTGTGAGAGAAGGAGAGGCACACTCACTTTTCAAACTTTGCCAAGACATCAGCAACAATGGTTCTGCTTTCAATTGCTTTATCAGTAGTTCCATTGTATTCAAACAAAGCAAACATATTTCTGCTATCCTCCATAGCCAAACCACGAATTAACTTTTCAACCACCTAACAAAAAAACAGCACATGAAAAAAAAACAGTATGGAAAAGCAGCACTGCAGAGTAAGAGAAATAATTAGAAGAAAATTGAGAGCTAGGTTTTACATTAGGGTAAAAATGTTGCCAACATTCTCATCAGCAGTATTAACTGTTGTCAAATTCCACTTTAATTTTTATGATAAATAATGAAGGTTCTTTCAGAATATACATATGTGCTATCACCTGGCCAGATATAACCCTGTATTTCACCAACTCAGCAAGAGTCTTCCAGTTTTAGAAAGCAACATGCTCTCACACACACCAATTCCTGCTGAAGTTATTTCAGTAATGCCTCTACTGAATTGCTTAGTCTTTCCTATAACTTTTCCTGAACGAGGCAACTACAGCTGGGTAATCCTCTGCAGAAAAAAAAGACAGTTTTTATAGCAGGGATTTCTTCAAACCACATTGTGGGGTTCGAGGGACAGCTTGGTAAGCCTCCCCTCCCCTGAAAGGAGAGAGCTGTAGAGAGACCCCCAGAGCTTTAATGCCATCACTGTGTCTGGAACTGGCATATAAAGGGACACAGTGATTTTGTGCCAAAGCCATTCTGTCACCACTACTCACCTCTCCAGCTGTAGTGTGCGAGTTGATTGTAATCTTACAGGAGCCCCCACCATGGCAATAAACCGTGGATGTCATTTCCTGCCTGCTGATCAGAGCTTCTATTTCATCCCGTGATGGCACAAACTCTCTGCATTTGGTTTTCTTCAGAGATTCATAAGTAAAAAGTGCATATTTCTCCATTTCGGTTCCTGGAAACTGGTCACGAACCCTGTGAGACAAGTATTACTACTTTAAGCTGCCAGACTGTGAAAGACAAAGTTTAATTAATTGATTTTTTTTTTTTTTCCCCCCTCTGAAAGTACTTCTGTATCCAGCTTTTTAATTGACAAGCTCCAAGGTTTATCTTCACTGTCAAGGGAAGTGTTCTAACTTGTGATTTCCTGTGGGATAGCTTATATAGTTCCATCATTTTGTCCTATAAACCTAATGGAAAGAAAAGACTGTACTACCTTTATAGCATTAACTACAGGAATCTTATAATGAGACTCAGATTTGACAGCAAGATAACTATGCAAATCTTCTTGTAATCAATTCCCCTTTTTGTCAGTAACAGTTGTTGAAGGAAGACTAAACTGTACTATGGTACTACAGAAAAAAGCAGGAGAACATATTTGACTGCTCAGTTTTGCGGTAGTGCCACTTAAGATACTTCTATTCCTGATTTTTTTAAAGATTCTCTCTAGGCCTTAATGGTTCAGTAGTTAGAAGTATTATTATGAGTATTCACTGACAGCTTTAATGAACTCAACTCTTAATTGTTGAAAACTGTTGAATTTGGATAACTTTCAGTAGTGTTTCTATTATTTCCAGTGATAAAACATCAGCTTCTTAGAGCTACTAAGGTCTAATTTCTGGGAAAAAGTGCATTGATTTGTGATCTACAAGGCACAGAAAGTTTCCTGCAGGATGACAGAAATGCTGTAAAACGACAATGCACCTGTAATATTGAAACCAACCTATAAATGTTGCATCAACTGCCATTATTTTAAACTAGGAGGCCAGTTTATGAGCTGAGTTAAACTGAGGAAGTGGATCAATGTTGAATTTTTTCATTTTAACAGTTACATAAAAGTGATTTATATTTCTCACCTTAGTTTGATTTAAGGGTGTATCCTCAATACAAGCATTTAACAAATATTTATAAAATAATTAGATTTAGCAGTGATGGACAAAATCCACGCTCTAGCACAACAAGACTTAAAATATTTAGACAAGTTTGTTGTTGGTGGACTAACTTTCCTAATGAGACACTCAGCATTCTTGTGCTGCATCACAGCAAGAGGAGCTCTGCATTCTGGTTAATGCTGAACTGTCAACAATTAGTTTTTTAATGGTCACTAATATCTTTAAATTTGCAAACAGACATGTTTACCTCTTATCTTCAAGTATGTAATGTTCTTTCATGTGCATGATACATATGTCATAAAACTAACATAAGAAGGATGAAGAATTTTTGAGAGGTTGATTTGGACAGTTGAGAACAGGGGCTGCAAGTCATTTAAACAAGTTTATACAATTACAGAAAGCCCCCCTTTTGTCTACGTGAACAAACTGCGCATTCAGTTTTGTGAGATTTTGCTTGATTCTTCAAATGAGAATAATTCCACATAGATCGACTCGACACACCATTTCCTACAACAATTTCTTTTTAGATTCTTTCTTTGGCACAACCAGTTCACTGACTGCATCTTCAAATGCCACTTCAAGATATCTAAACACTGTTAGAAACTGTGATGAAGAAAACCTTTTGTGAAGAAACTTCCTTTCTTGCTTTAGTATTTCATAATGTCTCACCTTTTGAGATGGAACTTGAGATATTTGAGGATGCTGCGACTTGGCAGAAATGTGCAACTCATGCAGGTGAGAATTTGCCAACTATACAGGTTCCCTGCACTCCCGGGGTTAGGCACTTTGTTGGTCTGCTTGATGAGCTGACAGTAGAGCTCATCTCGAAGAGGTCGCAAATCATGTCCTGTTTGGAGGATACCTTGAATTATAGGGATGGGATCAGACATGGACTCCAACTGCTGTAAAGAATTAAATATCTTGATGGCTTCATCCTGCAGAGTTGTGTATCCTTTGTCTTTCAGCACTTCAAAAGAAAAATGGGGAGAAAGGTGCTTAGACAGAGATATGAAAGAGAAACTACTCAAGATTAACATGGGAATTGCTTAATGCTATTCTGTGACACTTATTACGCAGGATATTGGAATAGATCTCTTCCATTTCAAATGTATGATACAAACTCATTTTATGAGCTATTTTGCTATGGGATTTGTTCCAAATGTAATAAAATCCCATTCTGAAGTTTTCTGACAATGTAACTTAAAAATTGTATCTTGCTTGATCTGTGTTTTTTTGATGGAGAATCTTCCTTCCAAAGCAATCCACACTGCTGAAGTGCCTATCACTTTTTCAGTGTCACGAGAAAGTGAAAATCTGAGCAGATCATAAGTGAGGTTCGGCATGACTGAGTTATGGAAAGTGATAAAGATACATGCTATCACTTTTGGCCACAGAATCTGCATTTCAACTAAATCCAAACAATACTACTGAACTAAATCACTGCATGACAATGCAGCTTGCCTTCCAAGTACTGCAAAGGTCGTCATTGTTTTTGTACTGCAGGTTATTCAACATGAGCTAACAAGTTTTACAATCTACTTGAAAGAAGTAGATTGGGTTCAAGAGATGGAAGAGATGGCTCTGATGTCCAAATCTGTTAGGTCTAATAACCACCAAAGCACAAAATGGCACAGATGTATGTTATGAAGTTTCTACCCAGACATTACAGTATTTCAGAAAATAACTAGAACTCAGCTGTGACTCAAGGCAGTAACTGAACATCTGTCCGTCTACATTTAGTATGGGGAGACTTTGGCAAGACTTGCACCTTGGAAGGAGCTAGCTGTTCCTGTCCATGGGGAAGAGAGAGCAACCAAGCTGCACTCCTGCATGGGACAACCAGCTCAAGGGCTGAGAAGATCAGAACTCTGCCTTGCCCCTATACAGGAGGAAGGGGAAGAAAAAGGAAAGTTTTCTCATAGGATTCCATCTCCTTGTCATTTGAGTAGAAGGACAGCACTTTAGTTACCAGGAAGTCTTACCTGAAATGTCTTAGCTTTTAACCAACTGTGACCTCCCACCCTCCTCCCATAGATGAAACTTCTGAGTCATACCTTGTTTAATACACAGTTGCAAAATAAGATAAGGACACGAAATTCACAACCATCAATAGCTCTGAACCATTCATTCAAAGCAGACTTTTAAGTTAGTGACTGAGCCAAGGATATTAAAAGACATTACACCTGTTTCAGGAGTAAATGAAGCATTACTTTTAAAAACCATGCCCACTCAAATGCTGTTTCCCATAAATAATGCTTCCAGACACAACTGATGAAACTCACACTTGTTAACTGGAAGTTGTGGCTGCTGCAGCTCCCAACATGGGGTAGGATTCAATGTTGATTTGAGAAAAATACGATTCAAAGACATGGAATGAATTTGGTTTAGTTGCTGATTTCAGTGCAAGGCTTTTCAAACTTGGTCTTCTTAGCTATGTTGCTGAGGGTAACAAACGTATTATAACAGCCACAGCAACTTTCCCTTCTCTAACACCCATGCAGGGGCAACACAAGCCCACGGGTCTGTTTTAGGCAAACCCGCTGGAAGAGAACAGGGAAACTTGCCTGTTGGTACTGTAAACAGGTATTTTGCCTACTGTTACTTCACCATAGCTCACGGACTAAAAAGTCCCATCCTCTGGGTTAGTCTTTCATAAGGAAAAGTTTTTCTATGATTGCAAAACTCACAGTTTAGATTAATATCCCCGTATGGCAGCGGCAGTAACGGCGAGTGCAATGGATGATGAGTGTAACGGAGAATAGGGTTTCTCTTATAAATCTGTTCAACCACGTCAGCATTCAGACAATTTTCCTATTGGGGTAAGAAAAAAAAAGCAGGATTTGGGCTCCAGCCTTAACAATAATGCAGTACTCTGTGCTCTTAAGCTGGCTGCAAAAACACCTGGTTCTCAGTGTTACCAACACTATTTGGTGCCGTGGGTGCTGTGGCTGCCATGGCGCTCTGTGGGCTGCGAATGCTCAGTATCTGCTAACTTCAGGCCTTGCATAAGCTTACTTCATCTGTGCAGTAAAAACCAAGCCGCAGCAGAGCTGCAGGAGACAAAAATGAAGTTTCCTACTTGGTGTTTTCATTTTACAATCATTATTAATCCAGTACTTCATAACTGGAATTTAAGACATCTGTATTCAAGTTTTATTTCAAAATATTTCTCCAGCACAACTAATAGGCCCTTTCTGTCAGAGTCTACAGGAGCTACCTGAACAAAATACTCCAGAAATACTGCTGCTGTAAACTGGATGCACCCACTCTGATGCCTAAATACTCTTCTTTCTTAGACCAAGTTTGACAGCTGCATGACCACTGTCTTCTATCAGTTTTGAACTTCCGTATCTGTTTACTGCTCTGAAGAATAGCGTTCATAGTCTTGGAATTTAGAACTTGATACTTCTCCCTGAGAGAAGAGGTGGCACGCTGTAAGGGGAAGGGTTAGTAGCAGTTCTCCTCTCTTGCCTACTTATTTGGTCTCATCTGAGAATCATCACCTTCTCTCCTTCAAGCACATTAGCAAAAATCTCCAGGACATTCTCTAGCTATGCATGCAATGTCTCTAACAGGGCCATAAAGCAGTAAGCATTAATTTAATATATTTCTCATCACACAGAGTCATAAGAAGCTTAGCCCATGCTGTCACAGAACAAGAACAGAACCATAACGAAAAAATAAAATCACAAAATAAATAAATAAATTAAAAAAAAATAAAATCACTAGAGCTGTCTAGCACATCCTGGTGTGCTGCTCACTGTGGACATGGCCAAACAGGTCTGCTAGCTCATGAACCTGCGCGCTGCTCTCTAATGCCAGGTATAGCAACATCAGTCAAGTTACACAAACCAGTAAATCCTGTTACTGTTTTAATGGGAAAAAGTTACCCCTCTTACGCTCCAAGCTGCACTGCATACTTTGCTCTTCTACTGTGTAGACAGAAATTCCTTTATCAGGTCAGTGAATACAATTAGGTTCCACAGTTTCAGTCCATGTCACTGTGTGACAAAACCTAATTTTCTGCTTTATTACCCAGTATGTCAAAGCTAACATAAAAAAAGACTTAAGCAACTACTCTTTCCCACCCTCCTGCTTGTGCCTACCTTAATATCCTGAATAAGTTGCTGAGTTGGAGTATCAATTGGGGCTTTTGTGTCAATCACATTCTGGATGGCACTTGACCAGCGGGTCGCCTCGTTAAGCAATTTTGTATAGAGCCGGTAACAATGCTTGCGTCCGTATACAGTTACATTCCAATAACCTAGCACAACAGGAAAGACTATTGATCACAGAAGTTTTATCTATAAAAATACCCCAACTTCTATCGGAAAACAGTTGTAGTCCCATCAGACCCCAACTGCTGCATTCTGCAGTTTTTCAGGTACTAAGAAGTTGTACAAGTAATTAAATATCATTATACAGACACTATGGTACTAAAGGAGATCCTCTCCTTTAAAAAAGACTAGGAGTAATCTCAGAGTACAACCACCATGCAGTCTCCCATTTTACCCAGTAATCTCAGTAAAAATGAGCATAAGACAACGCCATGGAATACTGTTAGGTATTTCTGGCTTGTGGGCCCTACTTCTCCACTCCTGTCTGTAACAGGAGAATCTGAGGCAGTCTTTTGCTTTGTATGCGAGAGTCTTTCATACACATACTTTGTATGTGAGAGTCTGTAGTACACATACAAACAGGTGTAAAGCATGACCTACCTCTTCTGTCAAAAAGTCATTAATTCACACCAGTGAAGTGGCAACTATGATAGGAAGAGTTTTTCAGTTCAAATTCTCTCTGCATCACTGTTTATGCTTTTTATGGAGCAGATTCAATTAAAGAAAATCTATTTCATCTTTCACTAATGAAAGCCTCTTTGAAGTGTCACTGACCCCAATGAGATTACATAGGGCTGTCAGCAGTCACTTCTCATTTGCAAACAAGCCACTTCTGAGTTGAAAAACAGTTTTGAAAACGCACAGGGGAGCTGACTCAGGCATAGTATGTAGGTTAGCACAGACTGGACTCTGCACTCTTGATCTCCCTATACTTGCTCCACCAATGTTAATCCTCATAGTTCCTCAGCACATAAAATAATATATGAGGAGAATGTTATCCATGTCTTTCCCTAGGTCTTTGATGTGTAAGTCTTCACACTAACAGCAGCAGTGTCAGTCTGTGGTAACTCCAGTGCTGGTGAGATCAAATTTTACTCCTGTATACATTATTACCTCTGTTTTTTCCCCCTGTAAAATGCCTCAGTGACATACGAACCTGATTTGTTCATCAAACTGCAACCATACTAACCCATTAAAAATATTCTTTTGCACTGTTTGGTACGTTAGTAGGTAGTAGGACGGAAGGCAACTGAAAGCAGATTTGGAAAAAAGGAAACAATTACCTGTTTCTTTGAAGATTTTTTCATCTGGTGGGACCACTGAGCAGAGGCTGTTCAGGACCAGCGTACCCAATTTCAAAGCATTTTTCTCCGAACTCTTGTAGTAGTCCAAAGAATTGTGTGTCAAAACAAACCATCGCTTCTTTAGTTTTAATGAAGACATCTTTGGGTTGTTCTTGACTTCCTTGTGTAGCCAACCTGTTAAAGACACGATTAGAATCACACATTGTTTTTAAAACAGAGTTGGACAAAATTAGGTTGCTAAGAGTTAGTTACAAACTTTCAACAACAGAAATATGTGAAACGTTTAGCCCATATATTAAACAACTTTGAGCAAAATTATCAAACAATGAAATGGTGAAGACAGAATAAAATTAATATGAAAAGTTTTCAGCTTTGGTGTTTACCTAGAAGAATTCTTTTGTCAACTTACAAAGGCACTTTTGTCATCATTACAGTGTTTTCTTACATGGCACAGCAGGAGTATAACTTCAGCTGTTTTAATTTGTGGGTAAATTCCACCATACAAAGATGAGGCTCCACCACTACCATGCTGGCACATTACCCATATTGTATTGTAGGAACAATCTCTTTGAAGCTTAATGAATGATATTTACTTTGTTACTGCCCCACTTAGACCTTACCCCTCACAATGAATTCTTGTCCTTCTACTCTAGTGTCCCCCTTTGACCTTTGGAGCAGTGTTATCCAGTGATGCATCTCTTCAGGAGTGTCAGCATTACAGTGAAGAACACGATTAGCAGTGATGATCACAAATGAATTTGGTCTATGAAAATAAATGAAGATTGAAAAAGCCTTTAAAAGCAGTATGTGTACTGTGTACCTCACTCACCATAACAATAAACACTGTCCACTGTTTGCATTTTCTGTTCAGACAAACACTGTCCACCTCTAAAGCACTTATTTCAACACCACTAAACCCCAAAAAAAGAAAAAAATATGAAGCATTTTAAGACTCAGCTGGGTTGGATTCACACCAAAATGCTAGGGCTCTGAACGGTGGGAAAGTTTACATTAAACTGCAACTTGTCCTATCTCAAACCTATGGTGAGAAAAATCTCCAATCGTTAATCAGCTTTGGATGTGAATCAGAACTCTATTTCTGGGTCAGATCTATTTAGAGTGTCTGCTCCAGTAGTTACATTAGCTAAAACCAACTACAATTTACAGAAGTCTATAGTGAAGCAGCATGTGAACGCAGATTCTTTTCTTTTCAATGCAGTGCAACCCAATTCACAGAGTACAATCTATTTTTAATGAGAGTCTGGCTTTTACCCAATCCTACACCAGGATTTACTGAAGCATGAAGAACTAGCCCAAGTGAACTGTGCTGAGGGCTCTCTGCATTAGAGAGGCAGGTTCTTCAGCCCACAAATGCTTGCTTTAACCCTTTAGTATCATTTTTTTCATGCTGGAACACACACAGTTTTTAAGAACTGTATCTACTGTAGAAATGGGAACAATGCTGTCTGGGCCATCCCAAGCATACGAAGCTCACAGGCCTGCCTTTTACGCTTCTTGTAGGAAGGTAATGGTAGAAATTAGAACCAATCCAAAATTGCTTATGGGCATGGAGAGGTTCACCCAAATATGACACCATTCTCCAAAAGCACTATGTGCTATGTAAAAGCTACAGGGATCACAGGATAAACACACATCACACTATTAGGAGGAAAAATTATAAAACTGTGTTACAGTAAATCAAGTAATGTAACAAGTAATCTTAAATTTATCTAAGAGTTATTATAAAATGATAGATGGCTGCCAATGCAGTAACACCCAGGGCAGGCCACACAGGAACAGATCCAGGTGGGGTCTTGAAAGTCAATAGAGAAGGAGACTCCACAATCTCTCTGAGCAGCCTGTTCAGGGCTCTGTCACTCTCACAGTGAAGAAGTTTTTTCTCGTGTTGAGGTGGAACTTGCTGTGTTTCACCTTGCTACCATTACCTCTTGTCCTATCACAGGGCACCACTGAAAAGAGACTCAAACATAAGCTCTTTTTTTTTTCAGAAGCATTACTTATATAAATGAAAGAAATACTTAATCTTCTACTTGTGTTCCATTTTAGTAGCGGAACAGTTCATACATGAAGCAGTGTCAGAAAAAACACCAACATTCTGAAAAGGGAGGCAGTAACGAATCACTTTAATGCATGGTTGGTCAGTAGAATATAGAGACTAAAGTATAAAGCATCTGATTTTGGCTAGAGTAAGAAGAAAAAGAAAGTCACCAGGCATGGTTCTGACTTACCTATCTGGATTGTCAGCAGCACAGACAGAATCAATTAGTCCTACATCAAGTGTACCCTACAAAAAAATAACCAACCAGAGAAGGATGAAGACATTTACTATTACAAGTAATTGTATATGATAATATATAGTATATAATAATATTTCTATTACAAGTACTCTCTTCAGAGACAGGTGAAAGGAGCAGCAGCTTTGATCAAGTGAAATGAACTGCAGATTTGGGCATCAGTTTCTCTTGACCATTAAAACTGCTGAGGGGAAAACTAAGAGACTCAGATAAACAGATCCAGTAGAAGACTATGTCTAGCTAAGGTAGAGGCAGCTCAAAAAATGCTCTTATTTTTCTATGCTTCCAAACTTGCTTGAATTTTTCATCTGAGAGCGCCCAATATAAATGGCATCCTCTCAGAACAAACTTCTGAAGTCATTAAGCAGAAGTCTTTATTTCCCTTTGCTTGATATTAGGCTTTGAATGTATTCCATTTATTCCCAGTATATGTTGTATAGAATGATAAATGCAGGATTGGAGAAATCTCAAGTTTTCAACTCTTGGGTTTTAATTTACTTTGGAAAAATTCTAACTCAAGCATACACTGTGGTGTCATAGAGAACTGGACCAGAAAAAAAAACCACTCCCAAAATTAACATTCATTTTATATCAAGGTGAATGATGGGAGAGGAATCAGAAGTCAGACTCTCTTTTTGTATAGCTACAGGATCAAGAACACAGGAGCTTCTAGCCAGTGTCACAGCTACCACAGCATTTAAGGTTGTGACTCTCAGAAGGTGTGGCCATCACAGTGCCCGTTTCCTAAAAAAGGTTTGCTTTGAAAAGTTCTTCAGATTTAGACTTACCACAGCATTCTGTGGATTCGCCTGCTCATCGTGCATCTCTCGGATCTCTTGCTCCGTGGAAGCATGGACTTGACTCAGTACACTAAACCACTGGCTGTGGAGAGAAAGGCAGCAGTGTAGGTAAAATGTCACTTCTGCACGAGCCTTCTATCACCTTAGTTGTGCAGACACCTATAAGGTTCTGCAGCTTTTTGAAATTGCTTAAGATTCCTTTTGTCAACATGCATAAAACCAGCAAGACTTTATGTCAGTTCGAGGAATACTGGGTACTAGCAAGCCCCTCCAGATTGATCTCCCACATCATACCCTTCTTCCTGAAGACAAACACCTAGTACAAAAAGAAACTGTCTCTGAAAAACTGTCAGTAAGCACAGTAACATCCGAGTGCTTAGACAGTATTTATAACACACTTCATATAGAAAAAGAAATACATGACTAGCTACACACAAAGCCTTTAATGGGAAACCAAATCTTCAGATTTTAAATTCTGCTGCACTGATTGCGTGACTGGCAGTAGTGTCTTACCACACAAGTCCAGAAAATCCTCTGCAGGAGCATGACTGAGAGGATAAAGAATTAAAGCCCTATTTTTTTGTTCCCTAGGGAACACTGGAAAAATCCAGCTGCTGGAATGACCAGTGGAGTTGAACCAAAGCCAACTGGTGCCACTTTACTGGCCTTGTATATGTATCTACAACAGGAAAACTGGCAGAGAGGTTTCCAGTACTTTGGCCTCTAAGTGCAATTGCAGCAAGATTTAATTCCAGCCACACCTTCTGCTTCTGGGAAATCTCTACCCTCCTAGCACTTGAATATGATAAAGCTCAACTGCTCCGAGCAATCCCACTGAAATCTGAGGGCAGAGCTTGGCCTGTTCCGCAGGTTCCTGAATGCCATTCTTTGAGATATGAATTTGCCATTCTAATGAAAACCTCCCGAGGCCAAGTTTTCAAAGTGCTCAAAAGCCCAGCCTTTAAACCAGACTGCTCACTTTTTTGCACAGGCTCTTCCACCACCACCAGGATGAGGAAAAAAAAAAAAAGCAGCAAAACTATAGGATTTCAATACAAAGTTATCTTTCCTGCAATTGCTTATAGTCACAGATTTTATGCCTAGGACACTGAAGTGCTGCATCCTCAGCTCCAGCATTCAGAAGCCAGCTGTCCCCCATAATGCAGACATCCGGAAACTGAACTGCCAAAATAGTTGGAAAACCCATGTAGTCTGTCAAACAGCGCCATTGTGGCCATATCCTACATCCCTTCTAACTGCTTATGCTTTCATTAGAAAGAATACAAAGCATGAAGAAAAATGAAGTTAGAGTGCCTGACAGTAAAGAAGGTGAGAACTTAACAAGAGTTCTGACTCTTGTTAAGACTCAGAGATACTCATGGAAAGGTTGTGCTTAACGCTTACTTTCATGGATATAACACAAGGTCACTGAAAAGCCCTCAAAATGATAGAAAGGTCATCTAGAGAGAAGGAACCATCAGCTGAAGAATGCTAAGCCTTACCTACCAAAAAACTCCCACAAATTAAATTCACCTTTCATTTCAGGCTCGGGAATTGCAAGTGTATTTAAATGTCAATCTTCTGATTAAAAACAAACAAACAAACAACTATGTAGCTCTGTGCGCACATTTAGTAATAATTTGTTGTTGTATTTTAAAGAACAATTCAGAGTTTTCATAATTTCTTGTAGTTTTTGTGTACACAAATAAACCAGTAGCGGCACTTCACAAAAGACAAAAGGCAGATTTTACTCTAATTTTGCTTTCTTGCCTCTCGGGACTGCCTTTGTCTTTCAGCTGAGTCCCAGAACCCAGGAACAGGGAAAAAGCCAGGCTAGGAGTCTGAAAAGAATAAACCCTCAGCAATGGCTGCTCACTGAATCATTACTTCTTTCCTCAAATACAGTTCCACAATCAAAACAGAAATTCCTCTTTTGCACGAGCACATGTTTGTGTGTGAGGTTTCGCTTGTTTCTTCCCTTCATGTGAACAAATAGCAACCTCAAATTATGATCTAGCCCATGTACAAAATATTCTTTTCAACCGCAGATCCAGAACCAACACAGTCCAATAATTGTGTGCTTCACTTTCAACAATGACAAACAGTAATGAAGCTCTGACTTAATCCCATCTGCAAGTCCTTATACATCCCCCTCATTAAAGTCTTCTGAGATGACTTAGGAAAAAGAAAACATGAGCTACACTGGTAAGAAGTAATTTAATCTGGATGGTGTGTGATGTGTACTATACACAACAATAGCTCTTGCTGTTTCCTCACCCAGTGTTTCAAGAAAAAAAGAAAGAGCTGCATGACAACAGTCTTTATGCTGATAATTTCTTACTGGTCCCTAGGGCATGTAAACAAGTCTAACAGAAGAGACTTGAGCTAAGCCTTCTTTTTAAAATATACTCACCATCACACAGGAATTTTAACAACTGTTGGAAAACTCACAATTTATTTCAAGAGTAATTTTATGGATATCTAAAAACTGAAGAATGATTCTGCATTGTAAACATTGCAAAATTTGTATCTGGGGTCCTCTGATATAGAAAGGTATTATATCTTTAAAAAGAACAGAATATGGAGCAACTTTCAAGGCTTCAGAGCAAAGTAGTTCAAGTGATGTTGACAGAGGCATTCTGGCCTTGGGGCAGCAAGGCAGGGGGTAATAAGCTTTGATTACTAACTTCACTTCATTTAAATGCTTGATTTTTACAGGCAAGCGTATTATTATCTTGCATGAACTGTAGCGTGGGGATTTTTTTATTATTATTTATTTTCATTTTTTCAGAAAATACCCTACAACTGATCTGACAAGTTGAGCTTGCTCCTTACCTACCAGCATTCCCCTGCAGTTTGATATGGAACCTGTAGCAACAAAAGCAAGACCCTTTTCAAATCAGCAGAGAGGGAAACTCTCTCTTGCATGCTCCTCTTATGCAGAAACACACTTTCACCCTAAAATCCAGTCACCACATTACATCTTTTATCTGAAAAAAATTTAGGCTCTTCTTAGGCAAACCTATCCCAACCCTAATGAAAAGTAGTTTATTTCAGGAAGATTGCCGGGTATTGATTTAATCTATGCAGCTGAACACAGCAGGGAAATGCACAAGACAAGCATCAATGGCTGATGACTGCCTCTCTACAGACACACTGTATTGCAGAAATTTGCTAGGAATAAATGGGTAATGGCCAAATTCTAGGCAGATTTTTCAGTGGCAGTCTGATTCTTCCCAGTAATGTTCTGTCACAAGATTTCTTTTCTGCAGGTCTTTCGAGTACTTTGTGACAGTGGACAAATTCACGACAAGCACAAGTCAGAATGGCATAGAGGTTATAAGGAAAAGGGGGGAAATAAAAAAAAGAAATAAAAGGCCTGATGATTTTCATACCTTGCATCCTCAGGAGACTCAGCAATTAAGTGGTATGTCCTATCACCCATTATTAGATCAATACCATTTTCTTTGCCTGTATTATCAACAATCTCTCTGAAAAGAAGAAAATTCCAAGATTGAGTACTGGAGACTGTCAACATTTTGAAAATTTTGTTCTGCTGAGAGGCTCACAAACTACTGATACTTAAAAGAACAGCAGTCAGCATTAATCAAGTTCACTTGCAAGAATCATAATGTGATTTATCAAACAGTATTAATTCACCAAGCTAAAGTTGTGTTTTCTGCTTATATGGTACAAATATTCAAACTATTAAGAATGACACTCTATCAAGAGGACTATTCTGTTATTGTTTTAATGAGAACTAAAGAAAAAGCATTATCAAACCTCAAGAGAGGCAAGGATAACTGAGTTGAGACATGGATGTATTTCTGAACTGACTACATATCCAAGTAATTTTTGGAGTGGTAAAAAGAAAGCTCTTGAGAATTATAAGCAAAAAGCAAACAAAAGCTGGATTAGTTATTCTGTGTGGCTGAGAGTCAGCGTAATGACAACTCCAAACATGACTTCGAGAAAAAGCTGAGCACTCATCCGCTGAAAAGCTGCATTCTTCTGATTTCTAGTCTGAACATCTAAGTACCAATATATTAAACAATCATGAATCACAGCACACAAGATTTTTAAGGAGTAATTTAAATATTACATCAGGTTTTCCTGGAGCTAAAGAAACCAACTCAATTTCCTTTTTGCTGTTCTGTATTTGTTTGAAGTGTATTGTCACCTAGCTATATTTCTCAGCTATACTATTCTCATAAATCTCTGTTCTATAAACAATATATGCAAGCTCTGCTTCTCAGACTCATGAGGACAATTTAGCTGCTATTAAAACAAAAAGCTTGAATTCTGTTGTTAATTCTTGAATTTGGTTTTCTTCCCTCCCAATAACCGTGTCCAATAGGATACCTCCTTGTTCTGTGTCTAAAGTGAATCAGCCTAAGATTTATTTAATTTGAACAAGATCCCTAATATGTAGTGGTTAAATATGTAAGTCACACGGTATGTTAGGAATGCACTCAGAGTATATTAAAGTTATCTAGAAAAGCTACTGCTTATTTCTCGTGACACAGCTGTATAAATATAAGTACTCTTTATTTTAGCTATTTTATATGTAAATAGCTATTGATTGAATCTACAGTTCAAGTTAGGCTCAACAACCTTTACCTGATAATTTTAAAGGTACGTTCAGCAAAGAACTTCTATAGAGCACAGTCAATAAAACAATGAGGTGACAACAAAAAAAAAGAAGGTTTAAACATGTTAGAAAAAAAAAAAGCAAGCTAAATAAATACTATAGTACATGAGACAGAGCCAAATTCAGTTTCAACAAAAGAAATGTGGTAGGAACTTCAGTCTCTCTTCAGAGATTCACTCCACAGCCAGAAAGGCCATTTGTTTTACAAGAGCAAGTTGGGATGTTCATCAATTCCTGCTTCAAATCAGGCTCAAGCCAGGACTTTCAAAGAAAAGATTAAGCTAAACTTTCAATTTAGTTTAAGTACTCTGTTAAATTAACAAAATAAAATGGAGAGTTGCAGATTACAAGGAGCACAGGGTAATTGAATGTTACAGCCATTTCCATTTTCTCCACCTTGGAAGAAAGCTTAGATACACTTTTATGCAGAAATGACACCACCAATGTTAGCACACTTTAATTTTTAAGTTAGTTAGATATTCTGCAAGATCATAATGTACACTGACTGTTTAGAAGGAAAAATACCATCCCTTAGAAAACTTTTTTGATGCATGATTCAGGAAGCATAGAATTTTAAGGCATAAGAAACTTTAGTTAGCAAGATGCAAGTTAATTAGGTTTAGTAATTTTGTTGTGGAGTTTTGTTTGGGTTTTTTTGGGTTGGTTTTTTTTTTATTAATAAACACATTTTAAAGACTTTTCTATCACTACCACAATTATTTCACACATGAAAAAAATCCTAAATGCAACAGAAGATACAGCTCTGACCCATGCTAATTTTAATATATTCGGGGCCTATTAATTCCACCCTCTTCATTCTAGGTTTGCCTGCAGCTACAGACTTGGCAATGTGCCCCAAATTGCCTTGGGAATCATTACAGACTAAGTAGTCTGGTAGAAAGCATAGATGTGTTCATTATAGCAGCAGTTTTCTTAAGTATTTGGCTCTGGCTTAGCTCTGGAGCACTCTGCAGACTTAAGAGAGAGACAAGTAAAGACAACATTTGCCTTCACTAACTTCATCACACATACTCTCGTGCTTACATTCACACGATCTGAAGGCAAAGCGCTCAACATCTTCCCAAATTAAGCCCTAAGAAGTATTTAGGAAGAACTATGGCTAACATATAAAACCATATAAACCTACTTGGCTGTTCGGACATCAATCGCACCCTTCAGCTTTTCTTCACTGTCATTTTCAAAGTACATCAACCTGGACTGTCTGAGAACAAACCATCGTTTCTTCCAGTTCCTTCTGGAAAGCGTAGATGATCCACCTCCTTTTTTGTGAAGCCAACCCTGCTTAAGTGCTTCCTGCTTGGAACGAAACCACAAGAAGGTCTCATCTTTCAGGACACACCAGCGTCGCTTCCATGTGTTTATTAAGCCACCTGGCAAGAGAGACAGATGTGGTTTACACAAAGTTAAGACAATTATATTATAAAACAGAAGCTGTGACCAAACTAATGCTGGAAGATGCTGACCATCAATGCTGCAGTTAAACCAAGTCTCTACTGTAAGCTGAAAAACCAAAGATCTCATTTTTGCATATCCTTAAGGGCCACCAATATTGTCAGCAATCTAAAGACCCTTAAATTATAATACATCTTTGTATAACATATATACAATTATATACACATATACATAATGTATATATAACAAATAATGAATTATTAAAAAGTCTTACTGCATATAGAATCCGATCTTCAACACTGTTTTCAATGTATCTCAACAATAAACTAAGAGTTTAGTCTTAAACTCCTTCCTCTCTCCAGGTTATTAGGAGATAACAATGTTCAAGTCAAACTCACAAAACCTGAAAAAGCTATACTGACAGAAGAAAACAGACCCATGTGAGCGCAGCCATACCAAAGTGTGGCTTTACAGTAGACAATACACCGTGCACTGTAGTGATATCACACTAATAAAAACCTCAACCAATACACTCCTGTCATTCCAGAAACACTTATTGCTGTGTCAGGAATGCAAACTTAGCTGTGTATATATTCATCACTGTTCCTGTTCCAGGAAAGTAAGTTATTCTACACTGATGAGTCTCATACAAGGATTCCTCTAGGTTACAATTCACTATCAGTCATCAGAAGGTACAACCAAGAACCCAGAGAACTGCTGTGTATATTCTTTCAGAGTCTCTCATGCCCCTTTGCTGCACATATCCTTCTCTGTGTCTTTCAGATCCAAAATGAAAGTCAACTGAAGTCAGTAAAATCGGTCTGCAATACAGAATGTTGTCTATATTGGGAGGTTTTGATTCACCCAGTACCTTTCATGTACAGAAAGCTGTGAAAGTAGGGCAGGCTGACACAGCTATAGACTGAATCCCTCCGGTAGGAAAGTTCATCATCTGTATCAAACCTGGAGTCAAAGTCTTCTTCACTGTCTTCAAACTACAGAAGAAAGGAAATAAAGGTGAAATGATCTCTCAGGAAAGAGTTTAGACAAAATTGGTTTAGAAGTCTTCAGCTAAAACATGTTATGATGTACTGGAAGGACATGATTCCTCGCTGGCTTTTGTCCAGCTAACAAAGGAAGAAGTGCACTGTAGTGAGCTGCAGCTTCAACTGTTTGGTTACGGACTAGCCCTAATGTCAGGTAACAAATCTATAAAATAGCTTTGTCACTGCGCAGAAAAGTGACCCCTTTGCAAGAGCACAGCCAGGGTACGCTACATTGTCCTGCCTTCTCACATCTCCAAAGTGCTCTGGGTAACAGTTTAGAACAGTCTTGAAAAAGAAACATACTCCACAAGGTGTGAAAATAGCTTCCCTTCACCCTCACCCCAAGAAACCATCATTTCTGTCCTGTATCTTACATACTCCCAGAGTCACGCAAGAGGAAGGAGTCTGTGACAGCTAAAAGTATCTTCCTCTTAGGCAAGAGCTGTCAACTTATCCCAATGACCATTTTGTCTTTTTTACTGCTTCTCATTACCTCCACCATAATAGATACTTCAGTATTAACATTTTCCTTCTAAATACGTCAGTGTTGCTGAAATACTTTTCCACTTTCCCAATCAGACAGTCTCACAGAAGTATTCTGTGAGGAAATCTCATTCTTCCAAAAAGTATTTGTAGGAGTAAAGCCCACAGTACACTCAGTAAACAGCAAAATTTACTCTCCAAGTAATCTCAAAATACAGCTGCATTTCAGGCACTTCTGCAAGCAGCTTATTCCTCCACTCTGCTGCAACTTGCATGTGTAACTGAATCTGGTTTTCCTGAAATTAATTTTTCACCATGCTACTTGGTACGCTGACTACAAACACACACACATACAGAATTCTGCTTATGAATTTCATCCAAGAACATGCACTGCACTCCTCACCAAACAATGTCCAGTTCTACACCAACACTGATCGAACTATGTGCTGGCATAAGCCTAGGACCCCAGGCATCATATGAGCTACCTTGAACTCACCCCAGTGGCATCTAGATGGCAACAGACAACTACGTCCATACACACTCTAAGCATGTTGGACTACACAACACAGACATTTGTAAGAACTGCTGCAGTGATTCTATAGCTGCACAGCATGGGGGGCGATGGGGAAACCCAAACCAAAAAAGAAAGCACCTACCAATTCTTAGATAATAAAAACAATGATACTTACAGAAGACTGAGCTCCTTCAGAGCTAAACCGGTATGCTCCAGAGCTATTGTACGTCCCCACTGAGCATCGGTAGTCCGGTGACCACTGGCTACTGTGCGAATTGGAGAAGGTCACACTGCTACCAGAAGTAATAGCACCATCTTCATAATCGTCTTGGTCGTAATCATAGTCTCCATCGGGAGAAATAAGTTCAACAGAATTTGGGGGTCTACATGATACATTTTCTGGCATGCAGTAAGTGGATTCACCACTTGAAGAGTTGTGGAGACTGACTGTATCATGGGCAGGAGGTATAAGCATTGTGTTGCTAGCAGCAGGAATTGTTGGCACCACAGTATCATTCATATAGGGATCTTCTTCTGAGGAATCATCACTTGTTCTGATGCCACTGGTCCTTTGATCGGAATGACCATGCTCACTAGGGTTGGGCGAATCCTTAAATGCATCATCATCAGCTTCAAAGCCCTCATCTACCTCCTCCTCAGGATATGGCTGGCTGAAGTTAAAATTGGGCTTTTCACTGCAGGCATTTCCAGTCTGTTCAGTCAGCTCAGCAGGATACCCACTGCCCACAGAGAGAGATCTCTCAATGTTGCGGACACATTCATCAATCTCATCAAAGTTTAGAGAATCCAGGAACTCCTGGGCTGCTCGACATGCTTCGTCCTCAAGCCGCCGGAGCTCCTCATCTCGAAGCTGCTGCAGCCTCTGTAATGAGGCCTCTGTCAAGGACAGCTCCTGCTGCTTCTTCACGCGTTGCAGGTCTTCAATTTCTTTTTCCAGGCGCAGGATTTCTTCCACCTGCCTGCTTTCTTTTTGCTTTTCCACCTCTTGCTTCAGCTCTGCCTCCTTCTGGGCTTTCTGAATGGCAGCCAGTTCCTGCTGCTTTCTCTCTTCTTCAGCCTGCATTCAAAATAAAATTAAAACAAATAAATAAAACAAATAAATAAAACAAATAAATAAAACAAATAAATAAAACAAATAAATATAGCCCCTCAATGCAAGATTCCTTTTAAAAAAATGTATTTATTCCTAATGCACTATGCTCCCACCACATTGTTCATTTAAAAGGACCCTTACACCTACATCAGAAAGAAATGGAAAGAAAAAGAAATGCAAAAGCATGATTACATTTGGTCTCAGATACTGGACAGCTCAAGTACATGCAGAAAGTTCAATCTTTGACAGAAAGTAAATGAAGCATGGGGTGAAAGAAATTTCCATGCAAACAACTGTATCGAGTTTCCTTTGGTTTTAGCTGCCAACTCCTGTAATAAGTTTAGTTTAAATGCCACAGATGCCTTTTATTTTTTTAATGGCTGGGTTTTGATACTCAAATAAACAGGATGACTGAAAGCATTAAAAATATAATTTACCTGCTGGGCAAGACGCTCTGCTTCTTGCCTTTGTCTTTCCCTAGAAGTGACGTAAGAAAATAAGTGAGTAAATCAAGCTCGACATAAGCTCACCACATACCTTTGCTAGGGCTATAGCTCAACTAACAGACATCATCTGCCACGTGGCAGAGACAGCCAAAATAAGGTCACCACGTACATGTTTGTGAGTATGAAGCTACCATGACAGCTACATGCATCTTTTAGCAAAAAAAGCAAATGTTTCCAAAATCACTTGATCAAGAATAGCCTGAAATAAAGGCTGTTCAGACAAAAACTTAATAAGTTACGGACAGGACAGTGATGTAAGACAGCACATTGCACCTTTCCTCTTCTTCTTTTCTCCTTTCCTCCTCTTGTCTTCGCTTCTCCTCTAGTCTCTCCCTGTAAACACGTCGAGCAAGCTGGCCTCGCCACTGCTTCTGAAGGATTGTAGCTGCTTTCTTCAGGCATAGGAACTTTTTCCTACCACTGAACGCTCTGTAGTTCTTCTGTATAACAACCACATAGTAGAGAACCTTCCTATACCGCTTTCTGGAAGAAAAAAAAAATAGAAAAGAATGCAAATTTCTAAGGAAACAAGGAAGTAACGAGCAGTTGCTAGAGGTCTTGCCATAGTGACTTGCAATAAGCAGTCCACGGTAGTAAAACTATTTATTATTTCTAGCTCTCTGATGATTCCTTCATTTTTGTTCACATTCTCCTCCCTTTGAGAGGAAAGAATTTATTTCGATTACAGTGCTGTCTGTGTCTTCACTAAGGAAATGCACATTACCTGTCTTACATGTTCTTATGCCCCTGACAAGAACAGCTCTGTGTGCACATCTACATCTCTAAAAGGAAAGATCATGAATTGCAAGAAAGCTCTGTCATTAAAAAAGGAAAATAGTTTTTCAGTAACATTCTGATGAGAAGATAAGGCCAGGGCTAATATACACATGAAGAGAAATTATTTCATTATGCCAACAACTTTCCTTAAACTGTCCTCAACTGATTTGTAGAAAAAGCAGAGAAATAAACGGGATGAGCAACTCCAGCTAACACATAATGCATGAAGCCAGGTAAACAAGTGATATATTAATCAGTTATCTTACATCATAGTTCTTTAAGAACCAAACTGATAGTTTTATTTGCCTTCTCTTTCTTACCACAAAGAAGGAAAGATAAACCAGAACATCACCCAGTTAACTTGGGGTAGCCCTACTAGCTGCCATCCAGCTATAGATGCTAGCATGGATCTTATTCTATGATACATTTATATGGACACTGGACAACTTCCAAACTTGCCTACTGTCCTATTCATTGTATTAAACCAATTTAAACGCCATTTGGCTTTATTCATGGATCTGGAAAAGAAACCAGCGGGTATTTTCAAAAGCCACTTACAGGATTTGGATGCTTGTTCCCTAGGAAAAGTTAAGAATTGTGCCAGAAGGATTTAACTCCGTGACACCCCACCCATTTATTCTTAAGTTTGATTAATATTCTCATTAGTCACTTACCGGGCTGTATAACCTAAGATGTGAGCTCGGATAATCATTGCTGCCTTGGTGACTTCCACCTCTCGTTGTTTCTCCAACTTGTGTTCCAAAGACTCCCGGAGGAACACCTACACAAGAAAGCTTTTGGCTTAACTCATGGAGAGCATATAAAGGACAGCCAGCCTGCTGCCAATGTCAGTTAGAGCAACAAGCCTCAGCTTTGAATTCAGAGATGAACCAACTACTTCCTCAACAGAAGAGGACAAACAAAATGAATTTCTCTTAAAAGAAAACACCCGAAGAACTCTGGATTTCAGTGGGAAGAGCCTGATTACACCAGCAAAAAAATGTATTTCAGAGCATGGATTTTCCAAAAGCAACATCATTACTGGATTCGTTGAGCAGCCTTTCCCACTGAAGAGTAACACAGGCCAAAGAAGTTACAGAACTTTGCATGTAGGGCAGAAATACCACCCTTTTAATTTAGTTGTTTCACAGGAGCATCAAGTTCCACAACCCCTTACAAGCCTCACTGCTTCAAATGACATTGCCCCAAGTCCGTAGAAGCAAGCAGAAATGAGAGTGGTTTCATATTCGGGTGACTTGACTGTGTTATCGTACTGTCACATGGGGACACAAGTGCCAGGTCCAGACACACTACCACAGCTGTCCACCCTCTGTCAGACTGCTCCCCAGGCTCTTATCCCCCCAGCACTAACCTGGATCATGTGCCCAAACTGAGCAGTGCCTCTTAGAGGCAGCTTTAGCACACAGCATTGACATATATTGAGCTAACCCAACTTATTTTCCCTTACTGAACCTGCTTCTCCAGCCAATCAGAGGCATGGGGGATGCAGCTTCACCCTTCCACCTGCCCTGACATCTGCTCTTCTGCACACTCACTAAGTTGTGAGCTATCTGCAGCCAGTGCTTTTTCCAGGTATTCTCAACTTTGCTGTTCTGAAAGCTAAGGCTGCTGGTACCAGCTACAAGTAGCAATGGCTTGGCATGCTGCTGCCTAAGACATGAGCAGCTGGAAATAGCCTGTCGAGCGACACTTTGATTACCCAGGATGAAAGCTGGGCTGCACACCACGATGTGGCAATGAGGAAACACCATGGACAGGGTGGGATCTACTAACAGAAGAGGGCTGCAGAGACACCAAAAAGCAGGAACATTTCCTTGAAGTGTTTTGGGTTTTCTCTTCCTGTGATATAAAGCAAACAAACAAACCCAAACAACAAAAAAAAAACACAGAGGGAAAAAAAAAAGGAAAACATGGACTTTTGCGAGTATTCAAGTAGAAAAAAAGGCAGCCTTTCTCTCTGTGTTTAGGGGGAAAAAGACTATCATCAAAGCTAAAGCAGCAGCACTTCTCAGGAGAGGCATCGTTGTGCGTTCTGCATGTAGCTGGAAAGGGACTACATTTTACCACAAATCACCCAACACTAAGGAATGTAAAAAGTGCCACAGAAAGACTCAAAGTTCCAGTATATCCAAATTGTACTGGGCAGCTTTTTATACAGAAAGATCTTACTCATGGAAAAAGCCTTTTCTTTTTCACTCAGTGGGCAATAGTTCTTTACACACACTGGCTTAAAAACACAACAAAAATTTGCTTGGGAAAGGCACTCAGCTACTTCCCGAACAAAGATGGGTGTTAAGCAAATGTCAAGCCCAGGCGAATGCCCCTTCCTGAGCAGGTACACTGCAGCTTGAGAAGTAAAAGACAAGAAAAGAAAAAAAGAATTAAAAAAAAAATCAAACTGAAGATAAATCATTGCAATGTTAGTACCCTTTTTAAATAACATGGGGATGACAGTGCCCCATCCCATGTTCAGCTTGAAACCAATGTCCTCTTGTTCTCTTCTACAATAAGCTGTTCATGAAGACTCTTAAAAATGTGGAGGCAGCTCCCAGCGGGGAGGAGCCCAGGTTCCAGCAAGGGAAGTTGCAACAGAGTTCTGGCTCCTGCCGAGGGCCTGGTGAGCAGCTGGTTAAAACAATTTCAGGTTCTGATAAATACAAGCCCCTAAGATGCTAAAGCACTGTTCAGGGTCTGTACATAAATACTGTTAACGTACTACATCTGGAAGTATAGTGGGAAGCCCAACCTAGCTCTGCAGCTGAATGTTATCACTGTATTATTTGTAAGCCATAGTCTGCAAAAGTAGGACAAAAGATGACTTCAATTGCCACAGAGTAGTTCAGATTATATCTCTTAACAGTAACTGTCAAATGATTAAATCAACTTTCCCAATAGCATCTCTGAAACTCCTTAAGTGTGCAGAGGAATGAAGGAAACCCTTCAACACTATGCGGCTGTGGGCAGAAGAGGGTGAAGAGGAAGGGCATTTCACACAGAAATCAATCAGATTTTACAAAATATTTTTGCTACCTTATGGTAATGGGAAAAGTTTTTCACAGTTCTAACAATTGCCAGGAAAAGTACAAGTGTAACACATAATTCATCAAACTTTTCTTCTGGATCTCGTTTTCATTCTCTCTCCACTACGGAAGCCCTGGGAGTGCCAACAGGAGGCATCCAAAGAAGAAAGAAGAGAAAATCATCTGCAGAGGCCTGGGCAATGATCCTTGGCAGCGATGGCCTGATGTTTACAATCCACTTTCCAAGTCCTTTGCACCAGGTGTTTTTAATATTCAGGAAATCTCAGATTCTGCAGTGGGGAATCTTCTTCTGAGTGTATGATTCTTTCACATCATTTGTTTAATCCAAGAGCACAAATTCTCAAGGAGGGAAGCTCTGCACACAGCTGTTGTCCAAAATCAAACTTGCAAAACAAACATGTAAAACCACCTCATGAGAGGTGAAATCCTCCTGATTTCAGCCACTGAGCAGGTATCATGAAGGTTAATTTATTAGTATAAGTGGAGCTCCCTTGAGAAAATCAAGTGTTACCTCACATGCTCAATACTTCTAAAAATGATAAAATCCAGCTACCATTCTAAGCTCTGATCCTCACCAGCACTATCACTTGTGAGTAGTGACAGAAAATTGAAGTGGACTCTTTCTCTGTGAGTGAAATCGCCAGTCGGTGTCTAAGTGCCTCAGAGAGCAAATTCCTCAGCACAGCCATGAATTGTTGCTACAAGGGTTTCAAGAGCAGCAATTAGGCATGCGCAGCTTCTTTTAAGGCCAGCAGTAATTACAACTGCGGCTCTGCAGCCCTGCAACCTACATCCTGCCCCCTCAGCCCTCTGTAAGCACCAGCCCCACAATATGCATAGTCAGATTATTTTACCTTGTTTTTTCCAAGCTGCCATTCAGTGCTTGTGTTGTCATACAGACGAAGTAGGACGGCACATTTCTCATTTAAATCCTCGGGCAGAGTTAAGTTTCTCATGAGAACTTTATACCTGGCAACCAAAAAGTAATTATTACTTCATTTAAGAGACAAGTTCTGGTTTTGCCATATGATTTTGCTTTTTTGCTATTAGATTTTCACTATATTCCTCAACATGGGAATGTTGATTTAGTACCTGTGACTCGCATCAAGTGCACGAGTCGGTGCATTTACCTTTTATAAAAATCTTGAAATGGCCTCCGAACAGGGAAACCAGCCCTCCGAATCCTGACTGTCTCCAACATCCCAGAATAGCGCAGCTGGTTGAGCACCACTGTCTGATCAAACTGGTCTGGCATCTAGAATGAGCAAGTTCAAACCAAGGGTTTTAATTGCAACAGGTAGAGATGTCGGGGGCAATAAGCAAGGGCAAATTATATGAATGTGAAATGCACAAAGGTTAAAAACGGGCTACACCATGTCTTAAAGGACATTAGTTCTGAGCATATGAAAATACATGTCCCGGATGGAAATAAAGGGGTAATTACACAATATAATTTCCATAGACACAACATACACAGCCCTTTAACCAATCATCTCTCTCTTTCCATGTTATGTATATTCACAGGCCATTGCTGTGCAGAAAGAAAGGTCAGAAAGCAGCAGAGGCAGCTAACTGGTCAACAGCATGACTACTTTGTCTCTTCAGCAACTGAATTTACAGTTCATTAAGATAACCCTAAATGTTGAAGAGAAACAAATACAGTGGTGTGAAAGGTTTTAGGAAAAAAAACCCAAACAACAAAAACCAGAAGGATTTAATTTTTATTGTAGTGACAATTCATCTACTACAGAGAGGGATGGAGTTTGCTACTGGTATTGCAAATCTTAAATAAGTTGTATTTCAAAGAGTTTCTGTTCTGAACGGCAGAAATATTTTAATCTGCAAACAGAAAAAACCCTCCCTGCTTATCTGAAATAAGTTTCCCTTAGTTTGCATGAAGTTCTTTCAGCATCTTTTTTCATTTAGAAAAGAGGCAACCCTACAGCCATTTAGTCATGAAAACCTGCGAATACTCATCAGTATGTTCCGGCCCTGGGGAGTCCTCTCATCCCATCTCAGGCTCCCCCGAGTCACCTGAGCTTTCATCACTCTTTGAGGTAAACCAGACACAGCCACACAAAGCTACTGAAGGCAGCACTAATTGCTGCCTTGCAAAATGCTGGCAACCCCGATACCGAAACAGCACCACATGGAAATACAGCATTTAGCAGCCCAAACATCCACTTCAGCTCACCAGATTACCCTCCTGCACAGCCATTTGCAGGGTCAGAGTACAGTGCTTAGTATTTTGCAAGATGAAGGTGGGATCTCATAGATACAGTCAGTGGTTTACATACAATCTGTTGTTCTTCAGCTGATAGGAATGACAGCCGTGAGCAACTGCAAATCAGAGGAATCTCTTAGAATTTATTAGCTGGCTTTAATCATGCCTCTTTTTCAACTTAGCAAATAGAAGACTCCCCAAAATGTTAAATTATCCAAAGTACTTTCAGGAAAGCACAGACTCAAAAGTTCATTCAAAATACCCAGTCATCATCTTTCCATCAGCATCTTTATCCATAAAACAAAACCATGCACCAGTGATACCTCTGAGCTGATACCTCCTTTAAAAGGCAAAATGTTGCTATTCTTTCTTTCATTCTGTTCTGGAGCAGATGTGGGAGACTCCTCTGTAGATGCAGCAGCCCTTCTGCATCAAGCTGTCACTACTGTTCCAGCAGAGGAAAATGCCTCCGCAAATAATGCAAACAAAATCCTCTTTTCAACAATGTGTTTCATTTGGATTTTGCTACCACCAGTAAAAGAGACTTCTCTAACACTGCACCTGCTTTTGGTCCTTTTACCCTACCCATACTTGTTGGCTCAAAGGGTGATGCTCTTCACAAGACATACAAACAAAACTGTTATTTTTGGTGTGTGGGAAGGCAGATGCAGGGATGGGACTGAGGACACACAAAAGACAGGCAAAACGATGGTGACATGAGAGATGTCTCTCTCACAAGGCAGCCTCTCCCTCTGCAAGAAAAGCACCTCCTGCTTTGAGAGCCAGATGGCTGCTGCACCACCTAATCCTTTTACTGCCACCCCCAGGCACCTAAAAAGTCAAAAGTCAATCACATGGCTGGCTTGAGAGCTCATGTTACTTTTTAGAAAACCCTTTCTCTTTCCATCCCCGTTTTGAGTCACAGAAGATGAAGCAACATTTTCATGACCTTCTTCCTGCATCTGTTCCTCTAATCCACGCATTTTAAGACTCTACCTCAAGTTCTGTGCCCAGATCTGGATCCCACAGTACAAGAAAGAGATGGACCTATTGGAGTGGGTCCAGAGGAGGGCCATGAAAATGATCAGAGGGCTGGAGCATCTCTCCTATGAAGAAAGGCTGAGAGTTGACATTGTTCAGCCTGGAGAAGAGAAGGATCTGAGATGATTTTATTGCAGCCTTCCAGTACTTAAAGGGAACCTTTTCTAAAGAAGTGGTAGATGCCCCATTCCTGGAAACATTCAAGGCCAGGCTGGACAGGGCTCTGAGAAACCAGCTCTAGGTGAAGCTGTCCCTGCTCACTACAGGGGGTTGGACTAGATGACCTTTAAAGGTCTCCTCCAACCCAAACCATTCTATGATTTTAACTACAGAAGTCAGAAACTGCTCCACTCTGTCACCAGAAGCTGGGATTGTCACACAGTCACTTAACTTCAGATACCAGTATTTTTAAAGAAAAGTATGAAACATTACAAGAGCTGTTAACATGGTATCAAAGCAGGGCAGCTTAAAGACCATCACAATTTTAATTACATAAGCCTATTCCTTCACTTTACATTACTAGTTATTTTTAATTACTCATAGACACACGACGCTATTAAATTGGAGGGTCAAATCCTGCCCTGGCCTATCACTGAAATTGCATCTACCACAAGTCTGACGGCTTTGAGTAAACTGGGAGTGGTGGTAAGAGACGTGCTGGACTCATCTCTTACGCTTTTCAGAATGGAGTACCAGAAGATACACCCCCATCACTTGGGGGTTTTTGACTGAGCCAGCACAGCAGTTTTTCAGTCGCCAGCAGTAAGGAGAGCTGCAGCCAGTCAGAGTGGGAGCTGGAACCTTAAACACTAAAGAGAATCCAGGGTTCCCCACATCTAATGAAGACAACCAGAAGATGTTAAGAAATGTGGTCATGTGCACGACACCACAGCATCCAGCGTATCCACCTTACGTGTTAGCGATGATACACTGCACCTCAGCTGGTTTCACCCCGTGGATGAAGAGGATTTCAGCCTCAATTGTAGAAACACTTCCAGGCAGGGATAACTTGAAAAAATCAACTGCATGTGCATTTATTGAACCAGAGTGAGAGTACTGCATATACCCCACCATTAAACTTCTAAGTTTCAGACACTTCTAAGACAGGATAATGACCATCTATCTCCTCTTGAACGATGCTCAATGAAGCACTAAGGAGTTAAACTCGCACTAGTATAAAATCTCCGTGCAAAGATTCACCTATGAAGCTGATGCTCAGTCTTTTATCTTTACTGGTGCTCCTTCAGACTTCCTGTGGTAAGCAAGCTGACTTTCAAGATTTGCACCAAAGTAACAAAGGACGGGACTCATCTCTGGAGTCTGCCAAATGTTTACCAGTGCTGCTGTGAACACTGGACTTGTTTCACAAATGAAGACTTGGGAAGAAATAGTATTCTGCGGGAAAATTTCATATAGGCAACAGAACCATAACTGATTTTAAACCAGTATGTCTTCTGAAGTAAAAAATTGTATTAATTGCTAAAAGTAAGAGTCCTACATATTAAGATCAAATTTAAGAGAGAGAAGGCAACAGAAAAGGAAGTCAACTGGTAGCTTCCAAAATTGTCTGAGAGACGCAATCAACTTCAAATCAACTGAATTTTCCAATAGATATTTTACTTTTTGTCAAGGAATGGCAGCACTAAATGACTCCAGCAGACAAAATATCCAGACAACAGCTAGACTCACATGGGTCATAGCCACATTAAGGCACTGAGGAACATCAACGTGAAATTAATAGCTGCAAGTCCAGTCTGTTCTACTTGATAAAGGCATTCTTTTGTAGTGTAATCCTTCATAACATAACTTGTAATTTATCATTTCCTGGATGCAAAAGTCCCCACTGAATTTGTGCCAGACTGCACTAAAGCCAAGGCCTTAATGTGACCTGGAGTCTCTGCCTGGCAAGACTCTGGCTCCTTCAGCTGCTAAATGCTTGCTCTAATCTGTTGTGAGCCTCCTAAGGGGCATAGCTTCTGCCTCAGATCACAATGACAAGGAGCCATTAGGACAAACATCTAACATCTACGCATAATTTTCAAGATAAAATACTGCCTTAGATTACAGTCTGACTGAGGCTCAAAAAGGCACCATCCCTTTTGCCTGGAGAGCACCCTTAGTGGAGACCCCAAGCATCCGAGTAACACACACTGAGAACGCAACAATTTTTTCTGCACACCATTTGCTCTGTTCAAATACAGAGGAATTCCACAGGAAGAAGTTGGGTGTCCTTATTCCTCCCTGACCTACTGGCTGCCTCAGAAGAGCACAGGCATAATAATGACAGATTACAGCAGCCTTATGGATGTTATGTAGGCAGGAGGCATTTCACAGAGAGATGGGTGGAAAAAACCCAACCCTAAAGCAAACAACAAAAAACTCTAGTCCCTTGCTCCTAGATTTCTCTGTGAGAACTTGAGTAGGACTGCATAAGGTTTACTACTGTGTCTTAAAAGTGTTGATTTTCCTGGCTTAGGAAAGTGCTATGTGGAACTGAAGTACAGAGAAAGAAAAGATGAAAAATAGCTAAGAGGATGGGAAAAAGTAATTTTTTTATTTAAAAAACAGTAACTTCTCATTGTCTTAGTTTTTAACATCTGCTTTTACTCATAAAATGAAGTCTTGCCAATTTTACTCCGGAGAAAACCAGCAGAAATTAATGGTCAGTCTTCCCCTGCTTTCTAGTGGGGTTTAAACTTGTTTTCACATGCAAATGTGCACTGGTATTTCATCAGGAAGAGAATTTATTAAACCAGATCTTCCCGAAACAGTCCCCAAAGTCAAAAATGACTCAAAATCAGTGCCAAGCTGACAAATTTGGAAAGTGTCAATAAATTAACTTCTAATATATATATTTTATATATTAATAGCTGAAGTGATAGGAAGATTTCTGCATGCCTACTGTTTGCCTTTTTTAAACCACATGATGCTCAGTGATCCTTATTGATACACACTGCTCACCAGCCTTTACTTGTGCCAAGGATTCAAGACAGTAACCCAAATGAAAGGAAAACACCTGTGCCCATGATAGAAAAACGCACTGTCAAGCCAGGACAGGCAGGGCTGGGGAAACCCCCCTGTCAAATCCAGAGTTTCAGCCACAGTGTTGTCTCCTTCACCTTCCTAGTTCCAACAAAACATTTCACCCCATGCTCTTCTAGCTGCTACTTCTTCAGTCTCTTGCACTGCAAACTTTGATGGCATCAGTTATTTAACAGTTTCGACTGCAGAACTGCTGCACTTCCAGCAGAAGTACCATTAAAACCTGTGTGCGTCCTGCCCAAGAACCTGGAGCATCAGGTCCCCCTGAAGCCCTTTATGGTCTTCTCCAGCATGCAGCCAGCAGTAACAGGCAGCAGTGCAGGTCAAAACATAAAAAAAAAAAAAAAAGCAGGCATCAAATTTGTCTTAAGACATTCTCCTGCTGTCACAGAGTTTTTGTGACCACAGACAAACACCATAAGAGTATAAGAGAAGTAAAAAAAAAGAACATGTCACAGCTAAAATATTTATTTGGTATTTCTACCCTAGGGTACTGGCAAGTCAAGGAATATTTGGATAAATGTGAAGTAACAGTAAGTGCTCTGCATGTCTGAAGTTCTTCTGGCATTTTTCCATACACCCACCCCAAAACCCCATAAAAAGTCTTTAAAATTTACTAACACTATTGGTAGTAACGTGCTAGAAAAAGAGCACGGGTATACTGCAACAACACATGCCTCACAAAATTCTGCCACAAACTCCAGGCCAGATTTTGCTGTAAACTCAGTAATGATATGCTGGCTCTTCTGTATAATCTCTACAGGTCTGAACATGAAAGTACTGCATTTACCAACAGCAAGCATTTGCATGATTAGCTGATCCTCTCTCCAACTCCTGCCTCTGACCTGGGTGACTCATCTTCCAACCCTGAGGATTTCAGATAACAGACAGGCTTCGGAATTAGCCACAGGTTAGAGTTGCCTGTGCTAAAAATAATACTGTCTAGAAGGAACACTGTAATTTTAGAGTTCTTCTACTGTATCAAAACAGACAAAGAAAGAGATTCGATAAACAAATGTGAAAATGTTTCTGTATTTGAATTCAGTTTGTAACGAAACTTTCCTGACAAGCAAGGGCATCTCAAGGATATTTTTAAGACACCAGCCCATTTAAGATCTATGAAGCAGTACATGACCATACTGACCATCTGCCCTCATTTTGAAATATTTCAACTAGGTCAAGACACTGCCATGTTAGATCCATCTACAAAGATCCTGTAGTCAAATTTCAGGTCCTCCTGTCTATATATAGCAAAGGTAAGAGCAGGAACAAGCTTCATTGTTGGAGAAAAGATGCTCGAGTGATTCTGACTGGGTTGTTGCAATTTCATGTTTTCATCAGCAATGGCCAATAACCTCGCTATACTGGAGCTATTTAATCTACTTTTTATTAGCCATTGTCGCTGTACTCTTGCATTTCAGAGCAATCTTCTTTTTGTTCGGTTTGTATGGACTAAACGCTACTCCTGGCTAACACACGACAGCCGCTTTGTGAACCTTCATTTCTAAAGGTGTACGGAATTCCCTCTAAAGGAAGGCAAAATTTGTCTGCCCCTCTCAGGTAAGCCCAGAGGAATACTACCTCCTCAAAAAGACAGTGGTATTTCTTACACACTGGTTTAAACTTCATGGACTAGGACTGGATTGTTAAAGGCACAGGCTTGAACACCAGGGATTTAAGTTTTCTAGAGCCATCGATTGTTGCTTGAATACATTATTCAGGGAGCCCATTGAAATGCACAGCAAGTCTAACGGGCTGTTTGTCCCACAACAGCAACTGCAGGACCATCCATTCGAGACAGATAATGGAGAGCATTTGGAAAAAGAGAGACTGAAGGTTTGAAGCTGCTCTGGCAGGGTCTCGGCACACTGACAGAAGGTGTGACTCACAGCATGGACCCCAGATGGAAATTTCCATGGACCCTCCTTCTCCACCTGTAATCTGTTGCCATTTTGTCTTGAGGTCACCCTCACTAAAGATTCCTGTCCCCACAGACTAAACCCCAATCTGGCCTCATTCTCCCCACACTATGAGTGGTCAGAGGCTTCTCCTGAGGAAAATCAATCAGGCTGCCTGACAGCCACAGACATACCGTGAAGAAACATAATGTGAGGTTCTAATTGCAAGGACAGCTGTTCCTTCCTTAGTGACCCCACATCAAGAAAGCCAACACCGACATTACCATTGTTCATTGCAACAGTCAAGAGAACAACTGCACACACCATTCCATGGCTGCTGAGGCTGCATACAGACTGCAGATGGTTAAACCCTGACCCTCCACATTAGCGATGACGTCAAATAACTTACATGGACTGAGACCCTACCCTTCTTTTTCTTTTTATTTTTTTCTCTGCCCCACTATACTTTCACTCCTCCACATCAGGCTTTTCATTCACACCTCACAACTTTTTTTTGTTATTTGATAGTTTATTGGCAGGCTGAGCATATAAAACTATTTCTGTACTTAAAAGCTATAAATCATGTTTTAGGATGGTTCTTCTAACACTTTTTCTTCAGACAATGAGTGTTAGTATCAAGCATTTATTCCTGAAATATATGAAGTTTCATTAGGAGATAGAAAATTAGGATGAAAATATTTGAGAGAACCTGTATGAGTTTCATCTTGCATGGCCAAAGTCTGACATAGCTGAGAAACCTTTTCCTGTAACAATCACTTTAAAGAACCTAATTCTGTGTAGTTCTAATACCTAGTGTAGCATTACTACAAATAATCTCACGCTTGAATATGCGAAACCCTCCATGTAGCTGGTTCTCACTGAAATGCTAACACATTATCACTTCAGCAGGACATCCTGAAATAGTATTGCAGATAACTTTGATCCACATTATCACACCTCTCCTTGTTCTCCTGGGTGACACAAAACTGAGAAACCTTTTTTCAGACTGCAGCTCCATATAGGGAGAAAGGGGATAAAAGGACATCATCTCCTATTCTCTGCTGCAAGTAAGTAAAAAGGAGGAGGCAGAAGAACTTCACCTCCAGTCACAAGAGCTCGTGATGCACAAGTGGAGGGATTGCACTCCACAGCTGGCACCCACCTGCTGCTTCTCTGCATCTGGTCACACCCTATTCCTTTAGGACTGCATGTCTGAATGCCATTTATGTCTGGAGACTCTTCTATTTTGGGGCACAGCTTTAAAGAGAATACTAAGAATTCAGATAGAGGAGCAGGACACAAGAGCTACTGACCTGCAGCCCACAGTGCAATCCAGAACTACGCTTCCCACATGCAAGCCTTGCCTTGGCAAGAAGCAAGTTCATTATTTATGCAAGTATTTAGCAGGCCAGCAAGTGAAGTTTGGCAGAGATTTTACTGTGGCTGACTGTCCACGAAGACAGAGGCTGCAGCGCTGCGGACTAGCTTAGATTAAGTTATTACAAAACCTTTACACATTCACCATGAAATAATAAAATACTGCACATTATCAACTCCAATTTGGTTAAAAGGGAAGAGCCCTGCAACAGTCATGAAGCACAGCTCTGCAAAATACAAGTCTTAAAAGAATAAAATGTAACTGGTTTCAGTGTGAAGTGTACATGTTTGTTGCATGGCCATGAGGGCCAGCAACTTCCTAGCTAGAAGTCAAAATCAGATTCAAGCAATGCTAAAAAGTTAGCACTTGATCGCATGCCTTTTTCAATACTGAGGCCAAAAGCAGCTTCTCCTCCTCCAATGCATTTCACCCTTGCACGTGGTTCATTCCCTCGGTAGCCCATAGAAGATGCCTACAAAGCACAAGGCTGACGTAATGTGCAGACTTGCTGCTCATTGCTTTCTCAGCTCCAGTGCAATTCCTGCGCTGAAAGAAATAAATGGTTTTCTAAAATTATCTCCTAAGGATCCTGTTCTCCTCTCCTTCCTGCATCAAGCCTTTTGTTTGAAAGCTGTAATGGGATATCAGCTGGGCTTAAATCACAGCCAATATCTGATATGTGTAAATGAGGAATGCCACAAAATATTCAGCCAAACAGCTTTGGGTTGCTAGGACACCAGAGGTCAGGCAGCACTGAGAGGGCAGATTATTCCCATCCCGGCACAGGGCTCCATTCATGACAGGGATACTGCCTCGGGGCTGCTGCCTGCAAGGGTGCTGTGACCCAGCCCTCCTGGAGCACCCCTGTTCCCTGGCTCCCCTGGGGCCCTGAACTGACCCCCACCAGAGCAGCTGGCAGGTGGGTCCCTCTGCACCAAAACTGCCACCCTAGCCATCTGGATACACAGAGCCTTTGCCGTTTTCCAGCAATATTGAGGACTTGCTTCAAACTGGGGGAGCCCGAGTCACCAGGGGGGCTTCCTGAGAGCAGACTTGCAATGGGTGGTCTGGAGATCTCCTTTAAATTTTCAAAGTAAGAGGAAACCTGTAACACAGCAGTTAAAGACACTTTTTAAGTACTTAAAAGGGGCATTCAAGAAAGTTGTAAAGGGACTTTTTACAATAGGTAATGGCTTCAAACTGAAAAACAGCATGTTTGGATTAGATATAAGGAAGAAACACTTCACTATGAGGGTGGTGGAACAGGATGCCCAGAGAAGCTGTGTCTGCCCACTCTGTGGCAGTGTTCAAGGCCGGGCTGGATGGGGCTTTGAGGATCCTGGTCTAGTAGAATGTGTCCCTGCCCATGGCAAGGGGGTTGGAACTAGATGATCTTTAGTGTCCCTTCCAACTCAAACCATTCTGTGATTCTATAAAATCAGGATTTGCCTTGCAGTTCTGCAACCAAATAGGCAAGGCAAGGGGATATCAAGACCAGTGAAACACTTATGTGTGTTTGTGGGGAATGGACAGACAGAGAAGGTAGTTGTTTGTTCTTCTGTATGCTCATCTCACAGAAAAAATGGCAACAAGTATGTTCTCCTGGGACTGCTTTGTTGTAACACGCCAGTCCTGTTCCAACCTATCCCTCAGTAAGAGAGGTGACAGGAGTTCTTTGATGGCCTGAAAATCACATCAAAATCCAATCAGATATTTCTGATTATTCTAAAATTTCCATCCTAAACCAAACAAAAAGACCCTTTACTTGATTTCTTCATATACTATATGATTTCTTCATATAGCTATCTGTGCTGCCACAGAAGTCATGCTAAAGGTACAGGTGAATCAACATCATCTTGGCTAGAAAAGCAGGTAGCTCCTGTGCTTCCTACAAGCTTTACTAGTAATTGCATTTGGTAGAGGAAAAAACCCAACACGATAACACACTATCATTTCATTGCTATAGATTATACATTGGCAATCATTAATACAAAGAAAATCACCATTTATTTTTCCCTCATTAAACATCTGCACAAACTACTTTGTTCCAATTCCTAGACATCTTTAAAATAAGAGGTAACTATATGGTAAATTAACTTTATTATCATGGTGCAGAGTTAACCAAAATGGATAGCAAGAAAGCTTCCTTAACACCAATGTAGTTATCCAACTATTAATTGATTCAACTACACACACATATAGAGAGAGAAAGAATTAATTATAAAGAGACATCAAAAATTACATCGGGATCTAACTCATTTAATATTCAACTACCTTCTGAGCGATTTGATCGTGATGCCACTGTTCATCTCCATAAATCCTACAGGATTGACAGGCAGGGGTGCTGCCAATGGCTCTTTGTTTATCTAAGGCAAGTTACATCTTTTCCAAGTTCTATCTTTTCTTAGTTACACTAAGTTGACTCTATTTTTTAAGATGATCTCATGAAGGAAAGTCCTGCCCTTACTTATGGTTTCACAATCTGCTGTGTCACACTTAAATAAGAGTATGGCTTCTCCTGCCCCAGAAGTGGGCTCTTTTTGTTCATCTTCCATACTTTCTGATTGTGGTGAACACACACTGTTGAGACTCCATGATTGGTTAGATGCATTTTCACTGCTGACATACCAGCACTCACAGCTTTGTTCTCCTAGGACTGGCCAGCAGCACAGACTCCATGGCACTGGAGCAAGTCTTCCCTCCTTATCTGCACGGGCAACTTGCAACTTTAGGCTGGGTACACAACTGTAAGGGAGCTGCACATATGTCTCATTTCTCTTCAAAGCTGTGTGAATAGATGCATCGTGGCTCCAGGTACTCTGTTATGTGCTGGCCAGCACACCCAAAGCAAAGTAAAACCAGTAATAACTTAAGCAGAGCATTTAGACATACACTTAGAGCTCATTGAGGCCAATTTGATTCACATGCCCTTTAAGAATGCATCTGATCTGAGACACGCCAGTGGTCACAGGGAAATGGCAATTTCAGATGGCTGAAGAGACATTTCTCCCCTGAGAAATTCCTAGGCTGGCTTAAATATACAGCACAACATAACCCTTAATGTCTGAGTCAGAAAGGGACACTGAAGACAGAATCAGCTTACCTAAATGGGACTTTGTTTGCTATGTGAATTGTTTGCTTTTATTAAAAACTTCTGTGATGCTCATTTAAGTGCTGAAACACTTTTAACAAAAATCATCACTTTTCCTTTTGAAAGGCTACTTAATGAGGCTGGACACTGTTTCTTTTTGGCTAAATATGCACAAATGGTGTGGCTGTCAAGCTGCAGATGAACATGCTTGTCCCTTTCATGTTGAATCTGGGGCAGCCATTCATTTGAGAAAGCCAGCATCACAGAGCATTTGGCATTTACCTGTCCTTCTGAAAGTGGATGCTTGTTCTCAACCCATCTACATAAGCTCTGTTTGACTACTAAAAGCTTTGAAACCCCAAAAGCCCCTACTTAGTGCATACTGAGATGCACAGAGAGTAAGCTTCACAAATACCATGATAGATCTCATGTCAACAGTGGAAATATAAGATAGCACTGAGTTTGGTGACAGACTTGCCTTTTCTACACTAAACACTGCACAATGCTCACAGTTGTGTATGACAATCCAAGGTGGCAGCCAAAACAACCAACTTCCCAGTGTCCTGAATGATATACATGGTGTAGTGGGCTCCCTGGCTTACCAGCAACTTCATAGACCGTAACAGAGTGTACGTTTACCCTGTGCTTGGGACTGAACAGCCAAACCAATTCTGCCCACAGAGCCTGAGGAGCTGCGGTGCTACCACCGTCCCAGTAAAGCTCCTGTTTGTGGCACCGTTGTCTAAACAGGGAATGCACATCAGGGAACGTGGTGGAGACAAACCAACAAGAGCAACCTCAAACCTCACCGTGAGTCAGCCAACAACTTCCCGTAGTTTGACTGCTCTCACACAGCTACAACTCAGCTCATATCCTCAAACATGGACTTTACAGCTACTACATTCCACTTCAAACAACCCAAACCACAATCTCACTTCTGTAATTCTAACAGGTAAATAACAACAGCATTAGGAATAGCCCCACCTTATTTCTCAGGCTTATAAACTGCCTAAACCTACCAGAAATAATAAATTCGGAGCATAACTTAGGCCACAAAGAGAAGATGCTTTAACATGCTTTCAGCAAATGCTCTGTGTTTAAACTTTCATCTTACAAGGAGACAGCAGATGTTCTGCAGTGTACTTTGTCCTCACAAATTCACGACAGCAAGGTTTTCCCCCATTAAATGTTTTCTGCTTTGCTGCATCCTGTGACTAAATTAAGAAAAGCCACATATATATCTGTCTGTACACACACACATAAACAGAGTTGAAGAGATAAAAGTTTAGCAACTAACCCAGCACTAAAACAACCCTAACTTTTGACACGGATTTTGTGTTCTGAGGTCAGATTTAGTATAATTTTCAGATAATTCCTATCAGTAATCTAGCTGTACTGGGAAAAAATCATTGTTGTTTTGCTTCCATTTCTGTTACAGGTTGTAAAAAAAAAATATGTATTTTTTAAGCAAACAAATGAGGAACAAAAAAAATCTTATCTTTCTTTGAAACTAAACAGTTTTAGCAAAAGAAATACTGAATACCTATCACTGATGTTCCACACAACAATTTTGACCTACTACCACTGTTACCACTCGGGGTTTCGAAGGACACATCCCAACATGAGTGAAAGAAGAACGACAAGTTACGAGAACCCCCTTTTCCCAGTCCCATAGGCACTTTATCAGATCGTATCTCCTCCATGTAGATTTGCAAGGCAAATCTTTTTCAGACCAGAGTAAAACTCCCATAGACTTCAATAATGCAGGATCAAACCCATTCCCTTCAAAACAGGTTCTCTCAAGCAATTTTACTCTAATTTTCTACCCTATGGCTGAATTATAATGTCTGTAGAGGCAAGCTCTTTAAGTGGGAAAGCAAGGAGCAAAATGCAGATCCCAGATGCAAAGACAGTGATGAAGAACAGAGCTATTTTACCTGCTGGGTTGGGGGATTTATTTCATTGGGGGTGGAAGTGGGGAGTTGACACAGCAAATAAAGTTAGAATATACTGCTCTGACGGTATCCTTTCTGTTCCTACTGCAGTTAACTTTTTTTTTTCCAGACATATTCCATTTCCTGTATTTCTATGGCAAAAAAAATTATCACCTCAAATGTGTCCCATCAGGTTTCTCCAGCAAAGCTACAAAATTAAAGTTCTGGGTGCTGCAGTTATCTTCCTGGACTCTCTCCACCCCCAAACACACTTGTCCCCAGTGTTGCTTTCTTATTATATAATCAAAGCAAATCTACAGCCATACCTTATGACTTAATAAATTAGAAGAATATTATGGTCTTAAACTTCACATAGCTGCTTTTCCTGAATTTATGCCATAGACTGCTGAAGAACAAAAAAGGTCTTTCTCCAGAAAGCAGCCCATCACTACAATACAGGTCTTCCCCCTTCTGCACACACAGCTCTACTTACTCCTGACTTCTTTCCTGCGCTGTGAACAATCACCCCTTTAACTTTCAAACAGAGTGTGATTTATTAAAGCAGACTGCTTGGCAGCAAAGCTGTCCTGGCTTTTGAAAACACGATTAGACCAGTAAATTTAGTCGTTTTTTCATAAACTTCATTCTGCATGCATTCGCCCTCTTTAAAAGAAAATAAAAGCCCAGAAACATTTCCAGTGCAGCTTGCTCAGCCAAACTCCAGACACTTTCCTAGCCTTTTCTACAAGTCCACTGTGGCTCCAAGTATGCAAGATTAAAATTATTAAAAAACCTGCATGAATTAAGTCCCTTACCTTTAAAGGATTTTTCACCCTTCAGCGTTCGCCCATTGTGAAAAAACGAATCTTTAGCAGCTGCAGCTATGCACACACACACACAGAGTGAACAGCTTTCTTCAGCTCACTGGTATTTCAAGTCTTTCATGTGATATCTTTGGCTGTACTTGCTTAATTCATTCCTGCTGCTACTCAAAGGAAGTCAAGCCTAGCAAGGGGCTGGATCTACAGCAATTGCTGTAGATATTCCTGACTAACAGGACACGAGGGCTAATCTCACCTTATAGGAATCAAGAATGTAAATATATTTCACAGCCAGCGAATTCCTAAACCTTAAGAGACAAAATGCACAAAGTGCCCCAAGACACAGTTTAGTACGGGAGTTACAAACGTTACAGTTTTTGCTAGAGTACAATACTCCACACCCCAGCGATGCTTTTGGAGCTCTAAAGTTGTCTATTTATCATGGACTGTGCATATTCCCTTGGAGTAGTTACCATGAGAACACAGCAAACAGGATTTGAATGTAAATTGCCATCTAGAGATGTGGGGGGATTTTTTTTTTTTGTAGTTAAAAAAGAAAACTTCCAAAGCTTGATGAAGTACACACTTTTTCTGTGCACACATTTGCATGAGAATGCTTGCAATTCAAATACTTGGTAGAGTGCATAAGAAGGAAGAAAAGCAAAGTTCTTTGCTGGGTACATATAAACAGCAAATATTTCAGACTTGGGATCAGTAGCTGCAGTTCCGCAAATGTCCCTCCATGTCACACAATCACATGTAATGGAATTAATAAAACACACACAAAATCCATCAGATGGCACAAAATGCAGAATTATTGCAGTGCCTGAAGTCATCTGGAGGCGGTAAGACCTTCTGCTGCTGACAAATCAATTGCTGCAGCAAACTTCTTCTCACTTCTAAATATTACACTGAACTACATAGCAAGTAGTAATATAGCAGTAAAAAATGCCCCTTCCCTAGGCATTTTATTTTTTTCCAGAATTGTTCTGGTACTTCACTATTTGTGCCATCTCCTCCCGAGCCCCTCCTGAAGCAGCGCTTGCTCCCCATGTGTCCCCCCACCCTGCTCGGAAGAGCACACGGTCACTGTTACTATCTGGGATCCAGAAGTGACTCCTAGCACTTATGGACAGAGTCCTACCAAATAGTCTTTCTTGGAAACTTGGCAACTGTGCATGTACATGCTACAAAACATGCAAAAATCTATTTGCTTGCACTGCCTAGCGTTTGATGCAATCTCTACAGGAGAGCATTTGCTCCCTCCCTGGCAGCACCCACCTCAGCTCTCTATCCCCAGCCTTGAACACCTTAATTTGAAACTCTTTATACCATGGTCACTGAAAGACAAACCCTAACATTTAGCAAAGGGATGCCTAGTCAGCCCTGCCTAGTAAACAACAAACCTTGTTGAAGGAGGACGACATGCCTGTCTGGGTGATTGTCTGGAGAGCAGAATGACCTACTTCAGCCCAGGGAGCAGTTACACTCTGAGTTGAGGACAAAGGGACAGCTCAGTGGCTCCAAGGCAGCATAACCAACACGCCACACCGCAGGAGTGATGGGACTGATCTTTTGGAGGCAACACAGAAGACAGGCACTGCCTGCGTAGCACGTAACTCCTTGCAGGAACTGTCATGTTCTTTCAGCCGTGGATGCAGCTCCACATGTAACATGACTGCCGGCACTTCGCGAGCAGGAGTGATTGCTTTCCTCACACCCACTCTCCTTATCACTTTTACCTAAGGAGTCTTCTAGCGCCTCACTTAATTACTCAAGTGATGTGCCAGAAAATGATGCAGCTGGGACATACTCTGCAAGTCTTGATTTGAAGCTATGTAATCCTGAAAAACCCAAGGCGACAAGATCCAGGTAGCTGAATTAAGCAGTGCTGGCCAGGCACGATGCCACACCTTATGACTGCACCTTCCCGATTATGAGCAATAAAGCCTTATGAACTACTTAAAGGACTACAGATAAATAGTTTGTATTTGGCCTCATGCACTTGTTGGCCTGTGAGATGGAGACAACACACTAAGTTTTTGGGAAATGGTTGCTCTCTTCCCAAAGGATAAGCCTGAACAGCAACCCCCTGAGCCTGACACATGCTGCCCCAGCAAGCCTGGTCTGTGCTCAGAGCCTGTGGCTCTTTTTCCTCCAGAAGCAATGACAGCAGTAATTGGCAGCCAGAAAGCCCTCTTAAAACAAGCATTTCTTGTGAACAATTGAGATTAGAGACAGATTTTTTTAATACATAAGTATTATTGTTTATATAGCTGTAAATGAATACTACTTTCTACATATAGCACTGCACACACCCAGCACCTGTACCTGGGCCATATAATCTATTCCCTTTTCTTTTGAAGTATGAGAGAGTAGCTATTAACGTGATGATCAGGCTTCCTATTCTCTTTTTCTTATGGATAGCAAGTCAAATTTACCCTCTGATCTGCTACCTCCCAGTACCAGAGAATGCTGCAGCTTCACTGCAGAAGGCCTACTCCAGGGCTCTCCAATCACATGAGTAAACCATAAAGACATCTCCATTTAGGACCTAACACTTTCTAGCTTTTAACTGCTGGGCTCAGCATCCTAAAAAACCCACAAAGGCATCTATGCCCCTGGTAAGGAGACCCAGAGTCTGCTAAGTGACTGAGGTTGGTGTATAAATAAAACACATGCTTCGTATACAACTCCTGTAGGATGTGCACAGAAGTCTGAAGCTGGATCACTTTCATAAGGATAATTTTTTTTCAATAAAGACTTCTAGATGTAAAGTTTTATTCAGATGCTTAGCAATCCTGTGCTGAAGGTATAGCAGAACATCCTTGAAGCTCAGAGTCTCCCTCCCTTCATCTTTCAAGTTTTTATGTCAGTGCTGTTCTCAATGCAGCAGCATGAGACTTGCCACTTATTCCTATTCCTTAGTTCTATTTCTGAAAAAATAATAATTATTCTACAAGGCATACTCAGTAATTCATACAGTCAAGTCTCAATATGACAATACTGCACTTCCAGCTCGACAATCAGTTCACATCCTGCATTCACTGAACTTCTACCTGCTCCACACCCTGCACACAATCATCCTGGCTGATGAGGCCAAGCTGTTCTCTCGCTGATACTTCGTACAGCATTTCTGAGCTACACTTGGAACTGGTCTTTTGGTCGGTATCATGCTATACTTACACATGTAATGATTCAGAGCTATTTTAAGAGCACAAGTTTAATGCAGACGCCAAGTGAAATAGGTTTGCATCTTATTTCATATTAGGGGACATACAGCTTGCTATTATAGGGCATCTCATGACTATAAATGACCTATGCCTCAAAGCACACTGCAGGTGCCAATGGCCATACCTTCATCCTTTAAATGGCTCTGTCCCCAGAAGGGATGTTAGCAATCTTATTGCCTTGATAGTAATTTTCCCAGAATGAATATGGAGCATGATAGAGCTCCTAAGCACCAGTAAGCCTCACAGAATTTATTACAGACCTTTTGCTACCAGTCTTCCTTTGAATTGCAAAGTTGTTACTAGTTTCACTTCTGTTGCTCCCTGTAACCCCTATCCTTCAGTAGTTTTAAAACGTAAGTTTAATTTTGTCTCATTTCTTCTCCTTATGTAATTAAATTAAAGCTTCGGACAAGGCCACATTTACCTTGCCAGTGGCAAGACAGAGGAATGAGACAGACAACACATGATCAGACAGCAGGTGTGTAGAGACCCTGCCATCCTGAGCAGCTGGCACACACCAACACAGGTCTCCTCAAAAAACAAACAAAAAAACCCAAACAAAAAGGTTAAATTCCTGTTAACATCAACTATTACACACCAGCTCTGACGAAGCCAGGATTTTCCCTATCAGGATCAAACTAGACTTAAATCTGTAACCAAAAAGAAGCGGATGCAACAATCTACAGGCATGATGTAACAGCTGCACCTGAACCTCTCAAGAACAGGGAATTACAGAAGCAGACTGTAACAAGCAAGGTTTTAAGAAAGGAGCACAGATAAGGTCATGCAGATGCTGGTGGTGGGGGCCACTTGCAATGATTATGCCAATATATTTTCTGAAGAAAAATCCTAAGTGAAGAAGGGAACTTGAGAAGGTGCTAGTTCCAGTCTGCCTGAGGCTGGCTCTTTCTGACCAACAGGGAGATTTCTGCCTCTGAAACAGCTTGCATAGGAAGTTCAGATGTTAAAATTACCCAGAGCTGTCTCCTGAGTGGCGCCAAGGCTTAGCAACTTTATTAATAGCAGTAAACTGGAAGAATCATTCAGCTTATGGCTATAGCAATGGTTATAGATTATACTGAAAAGACAGTGTGCTTCTGTTGCTTTCTGTGTTGTTGTTTGTTGGGGGGGTTGTATTGTTTTTGTTGGCTGTTTGATTTTGTTTTGGTGGTTGCTTTTTTAATTTGAGGTGCACAAAAAAGGATAGATGGAGATCAGAAAAAGTAAGGTTGCAGGGAAGAATCATTATCCAATAGAACAGGAGGCACAGAGAGAAATATGAGGCCAGGAAACAGAAAAATATGTGTCAAAGTTCAAAAGGATGAAATGATACATTAGTTCTGCAAGCTGCACTGAAGATAAGGAGAGTTGAGGAGAAAGACCCTTCATTAGCAAAAAATACTCATTAAGCATACCAAGTGGAAAAGTTTGCACGTTGTGGCTAGCTCAGAACAGACTGGAAACTGTGAAAACAGATACGCTGATTGTTCGGGGGTCTCCCAAAGATTAATGGGTCCTCTGTTCTGTCTGAGGCCTGTTCACTGAAATGTCTTGTGACAAAAGGTCATGTACTCTATGTGCTCCCCTTAGGAAATTGCACTAATGAGTGTAGATCCTGCTTTGATATGTAAATGTGCAGTGGTTTAGTGCATATGCCAAATTGGTTTTGCTTACCATTGTAGCATATTTAAAAATTAAACTTTTGATCAATTAAAAAAATCAAATAATGACTGTAAATTACCACATCTCTTATCCAACATGAATACACTTTAACATCTTGAAGAACAGAGTAAGTACTGCCTGTTGCATGTTCTGCTTTTCAAAGGCTTGAATTTGTCTTGCATCTGCTCAATCTCATTCACCTACAGAATTCAAACATAATTCCAGAGTAAACCAGCTCGAGTACTACCAGCTCCTACCCGCCACAGTTACAGAGGATGTTTGCCAGTAGGTGTGTCACCCATTTGTACCCAACTCAGAAAGTAACAAGTAACTTGAGAGGCTTTGCTCCTGATAACACAATTTCATCTCTCTCCTTGCATATTTAAAAAAATACCCAAACAATTAAACTACCTCTTTGCTTCGCATAATTCACTATTTTGCAAGCACCGTTTAAGTACTTTTTGAAGAGTGACATTTTATCATTTCCTATCGTCATCACTGCAAAGTAAAAAGCCATGGATGGAAAATGCAGTGAAGATTTTTACTTTCTTTCACTCCCAGTTCTTCTGTCTCATCTGAGGATTTCAAGCGGTTATGTTTCTAAGAAACCCCTTAGAGCGAGTCACGCGTGCAGTAATCCCTGGTAGTCCGGGTACAGCATAATGTGTCTCTGAGCCGTGCTGCTTCAGACCTATGCAAACTGACTCACCGTATTTAACTTTGTTTAACTGAAAAGAAGCAACAAGTTGTATGACAGGATAAACTATGAAATGTTTAATGTGATGTGCATCCACAGAATCCAGCCGAACTACACAGGAGCCAAATGCTGTTCACATGCCTCCTTCTGTATCTGCACCAGAGCAGAAGGAGCAACACAGATAAACATCACAAGATCTAAAAATCACTCTGTCTTGTGAGACATGGGGGGAACAGAGAGCAGCGCACAGCGGACAAAACTTAAAACACTGAATCCCAAAAATGTAGTTTAAGCACACTTCCCTGAGTGAAGAATGTCATCATCAGGTGTTACATACAGCTTTCCTTCTCATCTTCCATCAAGTCTTCTAATGAATCAGCTACAACAGGTAAATTCTGTGACCCTTTGCTCTGCTCTTGTTCTTCAACTAGCATTTCTTATTTGGTAAAGCCACCGAATCAAGTTAAAATTGCGATCAAATTAAAGCCAATGCAAAACAAGGACAAACATTTTTATGTAATATCTCAGTGACATTTTATGACTACTTTGAGAGGACTGTCTACAGCATTTTCCCAATCTACTCCTGCATATGCTCCCATAGTTAGACATGGTTTCCTAAGTCTGAGGCTGTCTCAAGCTCCTTCTGCTTGCACAGCTGCTAATTGTGTGAGAACTTTGTTTTAATGATAGTAAAATGTATGTGCAAATACAGTAGCATATGCCAAATTTGTCAGGGATAGAGCATTCTAGTGGGAAAGGACTGGTAGAGCAATAAGGAGCATGGGAACAGGAACTCAGTATTTTACTTGCTCTGGAAATGCGGTAAGTTCCTGGCTCTTGAATTAAACACAGAAAATCCTCGTGACTCTCATACTGTGGAGATGAGCCTTACTCAGATGCAAAATGACAGATAAGGTAAAGTCTTACACTCTGGTGGCAGCAGGTGAGCTTTTTAATTGTCACAGGGCTTTCAGGCAGAAATGGGAGCAAGGAAGAAAACCAGCTTTTCAAAACTGCCCTCCCTCAGTGATCAGGGGCTTTGCTACATACACAGGCTCATATACCCGTGCTGATGGTCCAGGTGCTGTCAAACATGTGGGTTTGGCTACCTGGTTGTGTGCTCTGCACACCTCAGAGCACCAAACACTTCAGGGTGCAGAAAGCACATCTTGTTCACTTCCAGGTTCTTCCCTCTTGCTAAGGTGCCCACAATCTGCATCTTATTTGACACACCATAAAACACTGTAAGTAACAGTGCAAAAGCAGAATTAACAATTACCAACTGAAAACATGTGCAGTAAGGATGTACTGTCAGGTAACACAAAAACCTGCAATGAAATTTGCCAGGCTTGTTGTGTTAGTGTCCTGATTAACCAAACATCCCAGAAAAATGTTACATGTAAAATTTTATTTATAGTAAGGGCACCACTTTCTGTGTTGCCATGTGCAAACCATAAACCAAATTCTGTTAACACGTCTGCCTGTTGCATTTTGACATGAGCAGGTCATACCTGAATAATGGTCTATAAAGCAAAAAACAGATGTGCAAAACCCCAGAATACCAGGACCAGGCTAGCAATATTAACTTCAGCAACGACCACGCCATTACTACTTCATTTCTAGAGAGCCCTCCAACGTATCTATACAGGTCTTGACATTGCCTTTCGCTATCTGTGACTCAAAAGACAAACTAACACAGTAAGTCTTAGTTTCCAAGCCAGTTTTAAAAACATAATTCTGTAACAGAACAAAACAGACAGCATGAAGACACCTAGAATTGGACACGAATTGAAAGACTGAGTCTGATAACAGTGTTCTTCATTCACACCAGTTTTACTATATATACTGTCACTCACTGCCTCAAGTGATTTAAAAACAACTTTGCAATTTTGACATTATCTTCCTAAAATGGCTCTCAAAGTTGTCAAATGTGCAGTGCAGCCTTCCACCTTCCTTTATAACCATCCTTAGAGCCAGTCATTCATCAGAGTTGTGAGCAATGACTATTAAAAAGGGGCCCACGGACATGGCCCACATGCAGAAAAAAGCCTCAGAAGCCTTTCCCAGTTTTTCACTCAGTAGAGCCTTTACGAAGTCAGCAAAGAATGCTATCCTCTGCTTCACACAGCAGTAAATAACCAGGCAGGCAGGCAAAGATTAGGCCTGAGATGTATAGAAAAGACAGAGGCGATTTTAAATCTTACCTTCTTCACGTTGGGCTTGATGCACCGAACAAAGAAAGGATTTGAAGAACTCAGCATCGCCATTAAAGAATGAAGCGATTCCTAAAACACAGTTAGAGAGAAGACAGCGCTTCACAAGCTGACTTTTTGTACAAGCCACATACCCCAGCAAAAGCTCTTGCAGCTCAGCATTGCAGACAATATCTAACTGCAACACCTAGTGGTATGCACCAGAAATTACTGTACCGACTAAGCTCGTGTGTGTAAACGTAAAGGATCAATACATGCACGTTCCTTTCTTCCACTGGCCCTTCTGATCAAAATTATCATCAACATTTTACAGGAAACAAGATCTACAGATTGGTATGAAGAAAACTGTTCGTAAGGAAACACCAAAGTAGAAAGCTGCTCTTTCAGGGATCTCCTGAATGTTTAAGAATGAGGATCTGCATTCCCAAATTGCAAAAACTTAAGCAAGTCAAAAGGAAGGATAAGGGGTCCAAGGTAAAACTGAAATACCCACAAACCCAGATTTCTTCTTATTTCACCCATCCCATACCCACTCATTTCCCATTTTTTCTGCCATCAGTAGCAATTTGTGCATGGGAAGCTCCTCTCTCCTGTGCAGTTTCAACCTTCCGTGCTAAAAGGACACTTTGATAATAAATGTAAGTCAACAAAAGGGTGGAAAAAAATTGAAAACTTTGTGAAAAAAGTTACTTTAGACTACAGTAGACATCGTTTTATCGATACTAGATTTTAAAACACACCTCCTCCTCAAATTAATAAAAATTGAGTAAAAAATGGGAGTGGTAAAGAAAGCACATCTCACTGAAAGATAATACTAACAATATTAAGCAGATAATTTCACAGTTACTTTGTGTGATAGCTAATTGCATTTAACAATAAACGAGAGATTGATTATCAGGTTCAGCTAAATAAAACATAGAAGTTTTTTTCCTAGTTTTAGAACTCTGAACAACCCAACACACATTAGACTATCAGTTGTGTGAACCTCAGCGTGGAGATAAAAATCACCACCCACCCACTCCCCAAGTCCTTTTGTGATTATTATTTTATTTACACACCCACCCCTTTCCCGCCTGAGCCATCATTTCATGTCCTATTCCAACTTGCCACATTGTGTATCACTAAGTGTGGTAAACTATTTTAAAATGAAGACATGCATTTACTTTGCAGAGATACGAATGACTGTATGGGGGGAAAGCCCAGGCCCTGAAGAGCTCAGAAAGCTGTCAGTGATAATGTTTCACCCCTCAAAGGGGGCACTGCGTGCCAGGCAGTGGAGAGAATACAGAGCAGGCTGCCAGGGAGACAGAAAATTCACTTTTTAAAGGAGCAACACTGTGTGTCCTGCAATATGTTCTGGAGTGAAACTGCCAATGGCAGTCTGTTACAACAAATTCTTGCTTTAATCTCCAAGCCAAGGGCATTCTTGGTGATTAAACATGAAGTGATAAAGGCAACAGGCAAAGTTGTGGCTGTGCACAGGAGCTGGTACAGAACAAAGGGAGCAAGTGGTGAAGTGACTGAGAGCATAAATGATAGTTCTTGGTTTGTTTGCGTTTGCTAGCTTATGGACCAGGAGTCGAGGCAGCAAACATTAAATGGACAGAAGACAAATATTTTCCTGTAAAGACAAATATTTAGAGCTTCAAAAAGTAAAGGCTTCATCTGTATTAAATCAGTGTGAACATTACAACATCTGTGGACATCTAAGCCCATTCTCTCAACACAAGCTACTACACACAGACACCAGTGAAGTTGAACATGTTGTCTAAACATAAATGATTTAACAGTTTTTCACATTCATCTGTGGTTCAGACAGTCAGATTCTGCAGAGTGCTCTGCATGCCTCTAAGTCACTGTCAGGTTACAAGATAATCTGAAGTTTGCTCTGCTCTAAGCAATAGGCTGAAGCAGATGGTATCTAACCTCGGCTATTCTGCATGCACCCTCAGGTCCACATTAGGCAGGCTGTCAAATGAAAAGGAGAGTTAACCAAACTATCATGAGAATAAACCTGTGAAGGCAAAGTTCTTATCTTCAGTTGAAATGAAATGGACTAATCCTTGGAAGGCTTTAAAACCTGGAAAAAACACCCAAGCTAACTCTTTGGGGATGGCAAGATGTGAAGGTCAACCCTTTGTAAAGCAGCCCAGCTCGTTTATGGTCCATTACTGCAGCTTTATCTAAAGGCAACACATTTTGATTTCATGCATTATCATGCTTTCTGTTGTCCAGGGGCCCTGACTGAGAAGAGCAGGAACTCTGTATTATGTTCTGCATTGCAAAGTGGGTGCAAAAATATGGTCAATTTCTATACAGTAACATCTTAAAGGTCTACTTTGCACCGGCACAAATGACAAAGTGGAGACAGCACCTTCTGCTATCCCAGGGACTAGCAAAACGTTCCACCTCACCATAAGAAGTAGGTGCTGCCCGAGATGAGTGATCGTAGCACAAAGCGAGCTGTCCAGGGAATGTAACATTGGTGATTTTTAATAATAGACTCTGTGTGTGCCCCAGCATATACACCTTGCTGTTCTGGCCAACAGTTAGCAATAGTCTATTAGGATAAAATCTGCCCTCAAGGGTTTGAGTCTGCTCCCTTTTTTTTAAAAAAAAAAGTGAACAGTGCAAACATATTAATTCGAACAAAATGAAAGACAACTCATCCAGACTTGTACTAATGCAATTTAAAAAAAGCATTTTTGCCAATCTTTTTATTTTAAATAATTTGCAGATAGACTTGATGCTAGATTTCAATTTGGTGCCATTTTTGATGGGAGGGCTATAAAGCTTCATAAAAAGATGTTTAATAGAAAAGCTTTCCAAACTTTCAGTTAAAAAGCAAGGCAACACCTTAATGAGGTATTTATTCAGTACTTCATTTTTCTTAGCATACAGGCATTGCTGTAAGGGTTTGTGAGATTCTGTGTCTGGTTTTAGATTAGAAAGAAAAGACAAGATGAGAAAGACAAGCTTCATGTATGAGCTTTAAAATAAGGACTAATCCAGCGGAAAGCAACAGGAGCTTTATACAGTGTCTGTTTGAAGCTAGCCAGTGTGGCCAATCAGTTGGTTATTAAATGCAGTTTCACAGAAGAGAGAGCAATGTTTTGATGCTGAGCTATTGCCTGTTTTAATCTGCAAGTTTTCTTTACTGGACAGGGTTTATCTGTCACTGATTAGCTACAGAGCAGAGATGACACATTAACTAACCTTGAACTGGAGACTGACAGTGGGTTTTCGGTGCTTGCTTCCACATTTAAGAGTGTCTTGATTGTTGCGACTTGAAACATGTTCAAATAGATCATAGATGAAATCAAGACTGCAAATGGGAAAGAAAAAGAGTATCTCTGAAGTGTATTTTAACAAACTGAGCTTTACCACCATAGAATGCAAAGAAGGCACTGCCCCTTAGGAAGCAGCTCCTCCATCCAAAAAATGTTTATTGATTTTCTCCGTAATCTCTAATAAATAATAGATTTTGCCTTTGCAGAATTTATGCAGGCTTAAAAAAAAATACCAAAGCAAAGCAAAACAAAACAAGGGGGTTCGTTCTTCTCCACTTTCAGGACATCATTAGGGAAACAAATTGTGAAGTCCTAGAGTCCTTAGTGCATTTTGTTCCTTTCACTCAACCAACTCCAGCTAAATGTAATGGAAACTGCACCCAAACAAAGACTAAAAACCAACACTTCCAGATTGTTTGGTTCCACAATGCAAAATAACCACCCACATGAGCATCGCTTTCAGATACCAGCTGTGTACGCTGGTCTCCGCATGGTCAGTTGGGCATCCTCCTCTTATCACTTTTACAGAAAGACAGAGCTGTTAAGTGGTGCTCCAGACAGATGCTGGTGCAAGAGCAAAACCAGGCCTAGCAGCTTTAACTCATTTATGTCTCTTACCTACATACTTCAGTTGGCGGATGTTATGTCAGACGTGTCACGAAAACAGAACAACCACAGAGAGGAAAATGCTTGTTAACAGTTTCCACTGCACAGAAGGGCTTATGGGATTTACAAACAAGCAACTTGCACAGCCAGGCAGAATGACTGGATTGGACAGGACAGGTGAGGGCAGCATCTGAGACAGCACTCAGGCCCATCTCCCTTCTTTTATCACCTCTATGGGTATCCTGGAGTCTTCACCATATGCCTACAACAAGGCACCTGGTACTGCTCTGGTTCACAGGGTACCACTGTAAGGATCCCAAGAATAACAGCAGCAGAATAACAGGAGGCAGGTAAGTACCAAACACATCCAGGCTCAGACTTTCAGGAACATAAATCTTTATAGAAATTCTCCCTTTGAAGCGATTACTATATGGCAATTTGCACTGCGGTAGGTCCCTCAGACTAAGGTTTCAACCAAATTAGGGAATGCCAGAAATGCAAGCAAATCAGGCTGTATGTGAAGCAAAAATCACCCAGGCATGCTGCTCCTGAGGCACCCTGAAACAGTTCGAAAACATCACTAGCTTTCAGCATCCTTACCCACCACTGAGTAGCAAGTGAGCTCTCCAGCAACCCCCAAGACTGAACAGGGATGAGGTAATCTACAATCTGGGAAAACTCACCTTTCTGAAAAATGATTACAGGTGCTTACAGGCACCTCTGACATTTCTTCTATGCTCATTTCAATTCTGTCAAGGCCTGATGCTATGCAAATGCTAACATACTCAAACCCAGGCGGAATTAGGCGATACGACACCCCTTAACATGATATCCTAAACAAAAAAATCACAGAAACGTACCTGCTTTCACGTAACAAATTCAGAAGATCATCTCTGAAAGTATCTCTGTTCTTCTCCAAGATCCCCCTGACATCATACTGGACCTAGCAGGAAGCGGAGTCGATTCAAACAACAAGCCAAGTAGTCAGGCACCTCTAACAAAAGCTGTACTGTAAAAATCACTGAGGGAACAGACTGCTTTAGTTAATTTTGAGCAGCCTCAGGGTAAAATTAAGCTAATGAAAACTCTGTTTGGAATAATTTCATCAAATAAAGAAAAGAAAATTACCTCCCCAGCGTAGTGCTTCACTCCAAAGTTGTGAACAGCAACTCTTGGTTTTACATAAAAAGGATTGTTCTAATTGGAGGGGAAAGAAAAGATAAAAATATTGTGTGGGGGTTGCAGTCAGAGAGTGGAATGATACAAAGGGTCACATTATCCTCTCAAGCCAGACCGAAACAAGCCATTATCTTACAATGACCTCCCTGGAAGATTAGTGCTCCAAAAGCAAACAACTGACTTATAATGATAATAGGATTTGTTAGTCTGGGCTGCTTCAAATGCAGTAATAACAGATTTATAGTATCTAAAAAGGCATTATACTAAACCTGAACCCATCTGCCAGAACCATCTATTAAAGGCACTTTGAAAAAGAAGGCTCTGTCTTAAACCAGCAGTTACGAAGAGTGGCGGATACGCTTGTAGCCCAGAAAAACTCTCAAATATAATTCTAGGATCACAAATAAAGGTAGTACTAATCTGGACAGAGGAAACTACAACTTTTTGGTAAATGAAATCCAGGTGAATACTTCATTAAATCATGGGAAACTGAAAGTCTAAGTAATCTGACTTACTGCAGGTTGTCAGAGCTCCAGCTAAGAGCTGAATTAGGTTTATTCAGCAATACAGAAACCTTTCACTACACAGTAACAAGGACATGTTCTTCCAGGTAACGGACTCAGTCTTAATGGCAAGTTATATGGATTTCCATGGAAATAGGATCACATCCAAAACAGCCTCTACAACTATGCACCCATATATTTGAACCACAAATTTCTACAGAAGCAAAGAGACCATCCATAATTTGCACAGAAAAGAACAAAAAAACATCACATACAGCATGCTGGATATTCAACTTTTCTAGCAAGGTGGAGTCAGTAGCTTGAGGAAAATGGCTCTCTTCATTGATAAGTGCCAGCAGCCCCAGTTTCTACAACAGGAAGAAAAGGTGGAAGATGAAGTGGTGCACAGTTGGACAGAGACATCCCCAGTTTGGAAAAATCAGTAAGTCCTTGTTGTGTGAAGAGAGATGCAAAACTACCTGTACATGACTAAAATCCCACTCTCATAGAGGACTGCAATTTCTGGCATCACTCCTTTTGAAACATACAGCACATCATACATGGGCAAAATGAATAAAAAATGCTACTGGAAGAGCATGTTCTGATGTAGGCAGTTTTTAGGCACATACAGTGACATTGCTCCGGAATATATCCTGAGCTTCCAAGATCTGCAATCATCAGAAATTCCTTAAAATGGAGGAGTTTGCAGGAAAAGCCTTTCAAAGTTTTTCTTCCAGAAAATCATCTACTTAGTTGTTGAACCAATGCAAACTTTTAGTACACACAATGCCCAGGGGCATAGCAAAAGACAGTTTAAGTCTGCACTGTGTGAAACACAATATCCCTTTGCTTTGCATATGCCTCTGTGTAATTTCCTTTGATATTCTCTATGCCTCATGCTAGAAGAGGTGGTAAACAAAGTAAGCTACCCCTACCTAATTAAACCATTAAAATACCTGAAGGGATGTTGTAGTGAAGCTAGGGTTGGTTTGTCCTCCCTAGTGACAAATGACAAAACAAGAGGAAATGGCCTGAAGCTGAACCAGGGGAGGTTCAGGCTGAACATTAGGAAGAATTTCTATATTGAAAGGGTTGTCAGGCATTGGTATAGCCTGCCCGGGGAGGTGATGGTATCACCATCTTTGGAAGTATTTAAGAGCCAGATAGATGTTGTGCTTAGGGACATGGTTTAGAGGTTTTGATAGGACTAGGAATGATGATCTTGAAGGTCTCTTCCAGTTGAAACAATTCTGTGATTCTATAAAGTTAATTAACACGTCCACCAAGCTCCAGATTGATAACAGCCTCACAGTTCTTCATGTGCATGTTTAAATAAGCCACTTCTCACTGTCCCAGAGCAGTTCCTGACAAACCAACCATTCTGACTGCAGTCACATCCTGGCCACTGGATCCCCTGCCATCAGTTTCTGTGGTTGTCTAATCTCACACAGCCATACACCCTGCTACAGAGATAAACTCATTCAGCATGCTTCTGCTGCTGGCAGAAGTGAACATGGATGAAATAAGTAACTTTGGCTTTGTCACCCAGTCAGAGTGATCACTTCTATGCAGTGAACTCATCTGTCCCTCACCATAAATGTTCCTACCAATAACTGTGCAGAAACTTCATGCCCTTTTACATATTCCTTTAGTACAGATCAGAACTCAAAATTACAGATGAAGAGAAAACTGCCAAGCAACAAATGAAGACTACCTGCATACCATGAAAAGCAATCCCATGGGAGCAAGATACTGTCATTCTCGCTGCATTCTCTATTCTTTGTAATCATCTCCAAATACTGCTTTTGTATATAATCAAGAAAAGATACATATATCAAGATTACAATATAATCTACAATATATCCATGCATGAAAATTATCTGATTAAAAGATCACTACTTCAACATGCAAGACCCACCACTCTCCTTACTTGTTCTTTGTGTTGGCAATTAAAGACATATTATCCCAGAACAAAAACTAGAAATAGGTACTGGTATCAAATTCTTTTTTACCTTTTCAATAAGATCCAAGCACTCTCCATTGTCTGTCCAGTCAATATCCTCCCAAATTAGTCCTTCCCTAAGGAAAATGAGACCCTTTTTATTGACAACTATGATAAAGCTATTTGAAGTATAGAAATAGGAGGAGCTAATGTATTTATCTTGTAAATTATAGCAAAATCATCTGGCCTTTAAAAAATACATAGCTCTAGACAGATTTTCAAAGGAAGCTTAGGTAGCGGGGAACCCAGATTTCAAGGGAATACCAATATTTTCAAAATTCTTTCAGATTTCATCTGTACCTCTTACCTGCTGTATTCCAGTTGCTCCAGAGAAAAGATGTGCTTGTTGAAATATTCCTGAAGCTTTTCATTTGCATAGTTAATATTGAACTGCTCAAAACGATTTACCTAAAGAGACAACAAATGCTCAAAAATGTATACACTCCAAGTATTTTACTTTGCCAACAAGGAACCGGTTTAAGTCATAACATGTTCAATAATCAAGGTTCAGTAATGATGACAAAGATGTGTAAAACAATGAAGCATAAATATCACAAAATCCATTTAAACAAACTTTTGAAACCTACCTCGAAGTTTTCAAACCCAAATATGTCCAAAATTCCAATGGTCTTGAAGTCTTCCTTGCTCCTGATTCTGCTGTTGATTTTCTTAATGACCCAAGCAAAACACTGGGAATAAAGTGCCATAGCCATAGAATCTCTGCTGTCTATTGCCTGCATTAAAGAAGAAATGCGCAACTCATCAGTCAACCGTGTAACTGAGAACTTACCAGACTTTGCTGGTCAGCATCTTCTGCACAGCTTAAAGCAATGTATAATGCAAGAGGGTTTGTATTCCTATGTACCTTGAGAGCAATTATGGTAACAGTTACAAAGCATCACAATTTAAGGTTTAACAGCGTAAGTTATAATAGCTATACACTCTTGTGGCTTTAAAATTACATTTCAAAGCTAAAATATTCAAAAGTCAGGAAATTAGAAACTTAAGGTGTGGACGAAGAAAAGAGTGGGAAATAACATCCTAGTTTACCCCTTTCTAGTGGTAAGCATAATGTTATGAACAGCTATTTCTAATACCCCCTCTCATAAATAATAACATTATTTCTGCTGAAAGCTTTAAAAAATGTCCCTCTGACACAAATGTCTGTAATGAGAAATATCATCTTACATGAACAGAATTTGTAAAAAAAGGTTAAGCAATCTAGGCTTAATAAGAATAACAAGAGCCAAGCTACAAGCCCTGGCCTGAATGATAGGATGTGATCCATAGAAATTTCTAGAAGTCCTCTTATACCCTTCCCAAAATATCTATGCTGTATTTCTGGTATCAAGCTTCTGTTCCTGGGTGACCAGTGATTTCCCTGGACTCAAAGACCTATCCATATGTTTAACAGGCCCAAAAATACCATGTCAAAACTGAGATATCTCTACCTGTTGTATGCTAAGAGGTGTGAGGATTTCTTCTCCCCTGAGTATCATTGACCTCTGCGTCAACACTTCCGTGAGCTGTGTGGAGTCCAACCCCAGTAGTTCAGCACATTGACCCAGAGCTGCCAAAAGAGAGACACAAATTCATACTTAAATGTATAAAGTTATGAAAATAATTTGTAGTAGTAGTAGTATTACCACCACCATTTCAGTTGCTTCTAAAACGATGGAAAGTATAGATAAAAACATGACTAGAAACACTAGGATAAGTTTTTGCAATTCATGAAAAGGCACAGTATCATAAATCTGCACAACTGAAGGAATTTAGCAGTATAAATTACTCACAAGTAAGTCACAATTATTTATCTTCCTCCTCATGTTACATGTCCAGGACTCAAACAATCTACTGCTTACACTAACATATTTTTTCAGATACAAACAGTGATTTACTCTTTGTTCACATGCATGTGTTTCAGCTTCACTTGGGATGATGAGGATAAAGAAAACCATTGTATTTTTTTTTCTTACATGCATATATTAATTTCCAACTTCACTATACTATGGCATATAAAGCAGTTCATAATGCTACTTTTCATTGCCATATTTGAAAAAACATTTTAAATGCTTCCCAGTCAAATTTTTAGACGTACCAGCACATACTTTCAGATTTGTAATTGAAGTATTGAAAGCTCTAAGTTGTAATTGACCTATTGAAAGCTCTACCTTCAGTGGAGAACTCAGTTAAGAAATGTGCTTGAGCACTTATGGTTTATCAACTTGAGAATATCTTCGAGAAGGAATCAGGTTAAAATAGAATATCACTACTATTGAAAGAACAACTGTGTGCCCAAGGTCTACCCTAATTAAGACCTTGCATCCAGCAGCAGACTAATTTGCCTCACTTGTCTAAAAAAAAGAAAAATAACATTTTAATCAACATTTACAGATGTTAAAAAGCAGTAAGACCCTTTGACTGTCTGTCCTTGCTATGGTTAGATATATTAGCAACAAATACATCTGTCACAGCCTCAGGAAATATTTACATTTGGATACACAGCCTTCTCACCTGTTTTAAAGGACACTTGTGCCCCACCAGCAGTGATGAACTCAACGTTTCCTAGATGTAAAATGCCAGCCAACAGCCTCAAAACTTCTCGCACCTCCTCCTTGCTGAACTGCATCACTTCCATTGCAGTCTGGAATGACAGACACAGTTCTTCAATAACGTGCACACTGCCTCAAAAATGGGGAAAGGGACAAACCCACCCACTGTGTTGTCAGGCCTTAGAAAAGCAAGTCAGGACTGACAGAGGGCTGCAGGAGTTACTTCCTTTGGTTTCATCCCAAAGCAAACAGACTCTAAGACATGACAGGGACATCTTGGAACATAAAAGTATCACTCTTGTCTTATGCCTCCTTTTGATGCTGTAAGGATGCTGCCATTGGCTTGCAAATTCTTCATTAAAATTGCATCAATATTGGAATGCCCTACTGAGTTGTGCATTAGATGCAATTTCACTAATTTACATTAGTAACTGTTTTTATCAAATTTTGCCAGGTAGCCTTGTTGGTAGCAAGGCACGGAGGAGGAAACACTGACATGTGAGATTTGCTCAGTTATTGCCTCAGCCACAGAGAATTCTGAGGGAGCCTTCTGCAGCGTACTCTGGGCAAGCTGTGAATCCCAAAAACGCATCTTGCCAGTGTGCTCTGACATCTTACAGCAAAACTGAGCAAGAAAAAGATAAATATATATAAAATGTGACAAACTTAAAAATAACCAATATGGCAATGATCAAGGCTCAGCTATGTCATTGAGGACAACAGCAAATCTCTATCCAAAGACATATGAAAACAAGATACGCTTTTCTCTGATATAGAAGGGGTAATTGTACGCCTCTCAAAATTGCCAGACTTTCCCAAATTTGGGGCTCGTATGACACTGTCTGAGACCAGATCACAGTTTTATACCCTTAAAGAGAGATTCAGCCTGTTGTGGTCACTGCAGGTGTCTGATAGATGAGATATGTCATTTTCATAAATCATCAATTACAAATGGCAAAGCCTCAGACTCATTCCACAATTAAAAGCAGAAAAGAGATAATGGATGAAGGTTTATTTTGTACAGAACACCTTTCACAACAGAGCTCTAAGAAAGGCAGCAGCACTAGGACTTCACCTCCATGCTCACCAAGCAGTTCCTCACCGTCTCGTCCAAAAAGTTTCACTTAAGTAACACTTCTGGGACTTAAACCACAATAAAAATAGGCAAATGAGATGACTCTAATAGGAAAAGACAGGTGAGGGCAAACTGGGGTTTCTGCCAGCCTCTTGCCCTGGGAAGGCAGCCTGGCAGCCTCAGCCCCTGCTCCAAGCCCACCAGCACTGCAGGCAGCACACCAGCCTCACCTGCCCAGCTGATTTCATGCTCTGCCTACCCTGGGATGATTAGCACAAATTAAATGTCACGCTAATCAACTTAAGCATGTGACTATAATATAAATAAGTTATCGACTCTTCCAACACCTCCTTCTGCCATCCTAGGTGATGGGATTTTTTTTACACTAAGAATAACTTCGGCATCCATTGCACATTAATTTGTCAATTTGGCAAAGAGATTGACATATCTAAGCAAAAATAGTTTGGTGAAGGGCAGGAAACCATGTATTTTGTCTGATTTTTAAAATCTAACATAAATCACCTCAGTGATACAGTAAGCAATTACCTGTTGTCATAACAGTCAGTACAGGCAAACTGCTGTGCCTCTCTGGTGTGGGTATAAGATACAAAACCATTCAGAAAAAGACTCAGTCGGGACCTGTTTTTCAATCTGTTTTTACATTTTCTTCAACTCTTATTGTGTAAGTTACTCCATACAACTGGATTTCCCAGCTTCAATTCAAAGAGGCACAGAAGCCCAGGTGCTTCGCTCCCCATGTGCCTCACTGTGAACTTGACCCAGTAGATGCTAAATGATCTGGGCATAGCTTTAGGATTGCAAAGCAATGGGAGCAGATATAGCTGTAATATAAATGCAGGGAAGGGCAAAGGCACGTAAATCTCTTTGCAACTGATATTCTTTTCATCCCAAAATGTAATCATTTCACTAAACTATAGCACACTTCGAAATTATACAGTGAAAATCAAATATTGGAAGGAAGGTAAAGACATGCTCAAAATGACAGTGAAGTGTTAAAAGAAAATATAAGTTCCTGTAAGATTAGACCTTCAATGAGGGAGCTGAATGTCAGTAAAGCACAAGAAGGCTTTGTCCCCTGCTCTGTCAATGGACCTCAGATGCCTGAACCTCCAGCATTTTTAAAGCATAAAGAACTAGAGAAACAACTTACAATGACTTCCTTGAAAGAATCTTTGTCACTGATTGTCTTATCTGCTATACATCCAGACTGATTCAGGTAGTGGTAGTTCTCTGGTAGAGATAAGTAAAAAGCATCTAAGGAAGAGAGGAAAGAGGACAAGTGAAAAAAAAAAAAAAAAGAAAAAAAAAAAACAAACATAAAAATCCCAAACTAAAAGTGTTCCCCAAATTATCACCACAGTCAAATAGATCACTATTCATTTGCTCAGAAATTATGATGATGCACAAATCAGAGTTTTGTATTAAAATCAGATATGGGGTTTTAGTTTGCTGTTATTTTCTTTCTTTAGCTGCATAATGGAGTTAACTCTACTTTTTAGCATGCAACAACAGCAAGCCCTAAGGGAGATGCCAAGACAGCTTTAGGCAATTTTGCACATATACAAATGTCATTTCTTCTCTTCAGTGGATTTATTCTTTATGAGAGAGGATTAGAGGAACCAGAATTATTCCCTTTGCTGCTGTGGAGTTATTTATAAAATATTCAGCTTGAACAGAATGAGGCATGTTTGTTCCCAAGTGATTTTTCCCAGGGCCACAGCAGAAGCTGGGAGAAAAATTACCAGCAGCTCAGTGACATTCTTCAACTAAGCAGGTTGCTTTATCAAGTGGAGCTCAAATTCACACTCACTGAATCCCAGCTGAATAAATAACCTGTTTCTCTGCTTGGGTTAGTGGGTTTCTGACGTTTTATTCTCCACTGCTGTCACCATGGCTGACTGCTGGTAGAAAGCCACTACAGTCGTATGACTTGCACTTTGCCACTCACCTTTCTCTCTCTCTTCTATCCCTGCCAGCAGAGCATAGAATATATGGTAATTTCTTTCCCCTGGGTTTTGTCTCACTACACGATTCTGTCAAAGTAAAAAATAGTTTCCATTTAAGTAATAATTTTGAAGCAGATTTTTTTTTTTTATCCACAATATCAAATAAAATAATTAATCGAACAAAATTAACTGCACAAAAGCATACACCAACTTACTTTTTCCAATAAATCTATAAGCAGGAAGAAAATCTTTAGTTAAGGAATAAAGTAAAAAACAATTAATGCACAAGCTATTTGTAATCTTCCTTCTTTCCTTTCAGACAACAAGAAGAGCACCATGGTCTTTTCTTATGACATGTCTACTGCTGTAACAAGATGAATAAAATAGCGGCAATGTGAATATTGCAGCAATTCTAATACTGATGTGTTTCCATGCCTCCTATCAAAACTGGACTTGTCATATTCTGGATTTTAAATGACGACTGCTTTCCCTTACTTCTTCTTTTCCCTAAAGCCTGGAAACAGCTTTAAGGATGAAATTGGTTCCACAGCAAAAGCAACTTAGGTTCAAAACATTAGATAGGATCCCCTTGGTATATTCCTCATCCCCACAGGAGATGTTTCAGGACGAGAAGAAAGGACAGAAAAGGGCAAGACACTTCCTTCTCTGCCTTCCACACAGGAGGTACGTGGGGGCTGCCCACAAATAGATAAAATCACCAAACGAGGATACAATCTATAATTCTTCCTCCCTGAATGTTTCCTTTCTGACAGATGTTCAGCTGAATAAACTTCCCAAAGCGACTTGAGTTGTTGTTGTAAACAGTCTTTGCATTGCCAAAAGCTTCCATAATTGGGCTGTGAAAATACAGAACAACAAGAGTGTTAATGTGTGACCAGCATGCCAACAGTTTCACATGGGACTGGTGAAAGGACAGCACTCTGAAAAGCTCATTTCTGACACCTTCCTCAGCCCCAGCCTACATCCTCAGTATTATCCTCAATTTATTAATAACAGGGATCTCAATTTTCTATTAAAAGTTTCAAGTATTCAAGCAACAGGAAGATTAATCATACTGAACTACTCTACACCTTAATCTGTAACTGCTGAAAAGACACACACAATTCTCATTGCAGTACTCAAATTATAGAAATAAGAAATCTCAGCTCATGCAAATTGCTAGAGAGATGGGTGGAAAATAGTCCTCGTGCTAAGGCAATTAAAAAAATAATTACAACAAGATATGGCAGGTAAAACAGAGATAATGTATGATAAAAGTGTCTTAGCTTTTAAAAGGTTTAGAACCATGTGTTATTTCATTTGAACACTGATATTTTTTTTTCTTTGCTTGTGTAGTGTGTCCAATTTATCTGATGCATTTACTCATCTGTCTTACCAGTTCTCCTTATCCTCCCTTTCGTCAGCACTTGCAGACTTTATCTTCACCATGCTGTATCTTGTTCTACCTCAGGCTACACAAACCCATTTCCCCCACTCTGATATCTGAATTCAGCCCCAAACAAAAATGGAAGCCACAACTAAAACATCATCATCCATTTTAGAAGTTTGAATCTTCTTGCTTCATTAAGATACATCACTGTGCCTGCAACTCCTCAGAGCAGCCAGGTGGTTTTGTTTAACGGAGAGTGTCCTCCTTTCCAATATTCAGTTTATTGTTCAGTAGACATACTATGTCTTTAATTACATTGCAAGCTCTTATTTCAATGACAAGGCTTATATCTTCTGGAAAGAATACCCGCATGTTGAAAGATCAAGTACCTGCTCTCAAGAATAGCTTGCTCCACACAGGAGGTCTTCTCTCTGCAGGACAGCTCCAGTGAATGTTGGCTCATTGCAGACAAGAACTTGAGAATCAGCTTAGTGCTTTCTGTCTTACCAGCACCACTTTCACCACTGAAAGAAGAAGAGAAGGACCTTATAGTGACCTTCCAGTACCTGAAGGGGGCCTACATGAAGGTGGGGAAGGTCTACTCAAAAGGGGTGGTAATTATAGGACAAGAAGCAATGGCTTTAAGTTAGGAATGGATAGATTTAGACTGGATATTAGAAAAAAGTTCTTTAAGGATGACAGACCACGGGAATGGGCTGCCCAGAGTGGTGATGGAGACCCCATCCCTGGAGTCATTCAAGGTCAGGCTTGATGGGGCTCTCTGAGCAGCCTGCCCTAGGTAGAGATGTCCCTGCTTGTGTAGGGAGGTTGGACCAGATGAACTCTAGAGGTGCCTTCCAGCCTAGAACATTCTATGATTCTATGAAGGTGCTTGCACAGTTCCAGCTGCCAAGGGAAAAGCCCTCTGTCTGGTCAGCCCTCCAAACTCTAAATTACTGGAGGTCAGGAAGACTGGGGTGATTAGAAAGTGTACTGAAAGGGCAGCAGAATACCCCTTTAAGCTTACTGAATATGACATTCAACATAAAATGCAAGCTATCTTTAGACTTCATACCACTGTTCAGGCAGCTTTTCAAGGCACTGATAGTGGAACAATCTACTCAACACCCACAAAACAATGAAAAGCTCTCTGAATACAGACAACTATCCAATCATTCTCGCAAACATAAAAACCAAAGTTAGCACAAAGGCATGGCAATGGTCAGGAAGAATGACCAGAAAATTAATTAAGATGAGAAACTCTGAGATTGTGTTTCAGTAATCTAGCTAAAGAGGGAGCCCTGCTGTGAGAAGGATGAGGTTAGACACAACAATGCATATCATAATACATAAAGGCTACTAGTCCAATTAATACTGATATTCTTAGTGAGCTACATATCCTATAAACAAACTTTTTATATGCCTATACACAAACCAGATTCACGTCAGTCCAAAATATACTATTTTCAGCTTTTGTCACCATGAGATATTTCCCTTCAATTATGTAGCCTTGTAATTAAAAGCACACCATGAGCCATTAAGAAATGCTAACTTGCAGTTAAAAGTTTGTCAAGTTTGCTTATTTTTCATCTGATGTCATAGCTTTATATGCAAAACTATATCTTAATTCCTAGTTTTCCTAATTCCTAATTAAGATGAGCCTAATTCCAGTTTAAAACCAATGAAAGGAGGTACATTTTGGTCTTATCCTACCCTCCTCATTGTAGCAAGAGGGAGTTTTGTCATTGACTTTGATGGAGCACAACTGGGCACATGAAGCAAGCTTAGTCTAGTTGACAGTCTTTTGTTGTGCCACTGTTGAGTGGCAACCCTGGTGATTTTAGGTTACATCAAAGTATAATGATGCTTTCTAGTAAAAAGCAGAGAAGAAAAATACAGCCCAGAAAGCAGCATGGAATTTTCCTGCAAATGAATACCAACAAATCAAAAAAAAAAAAAAAAAAAAAAAAAATCAGGGAAGAGGCAGTCAGAAAGCACAATGAGATACAAGAGTTCTGTAGCTGAAATTTAAAAGTTTCCCAAGAAGAATCAGTCTTTAAAACATTTCATAAAACTTCATACAAGATAGGGTGCCCACTGGTATGTTCCAGCAAGTATGATTCATCCATCATACATGTACCATCTCAAACAAATTCTGTATTTTTAGTCTAGATTTACCCTTGATGTCTGGCCTTTTCCCTATTTGTTCCCTTGCTCCTTGCCAACAAAGCAAATCTGTAATATTTCCTGTATTTAATACTTGCTCCTTGTACCAAATGTTTCTACTATTAGTTTTGAAAGAGCTTCACAAACCCTTTAATTATCCTTATCTAGTGAAAAAAACCATCAAGTGATACATATCTCTTCTTGCCTATATTGTCACCCTCTAAGCAGTGTGCAGCTCAACATCAGAGATATGGGTGCCAAGGAGGACAGTGGCCCTTTCACTGACATAACCCTTCCTCTGCCCCACCCTCTGGACCACGTGTAGTTCTACGGAAGCTTAAAGCTGGTGGAAAAATATTTCCTGTGCCTGTCTATGGTACCGTTGCTATTATGCACAGCTACACCCTCTTAATCTTTTCTAGAGCAGGAGAGGCTCAGAACTAAGCCAGACCGAAGATCTATCTGCCACAGTTGCCCAGGGAAGACAAGTGATACTGTCCTTCTGCGTTCTTCCATGTTCTAGTTATTTGCTATCCAGAGGGCTTCTGGCTTAAACCTGGTTTCTGTGTGCCTTGTCACCCTCAGGGGATTCACCTTCCACAAGTTTCTAGCCATACTTTCTTAAAAAACATATGACCTTGTCTTGCTGTTTCAGATCTGCCTCCTATTAGCTTCATGTTATCACCTCTATTTTTTGCGTTGGAAGGACAAACCAACAACTCATCCAGGGCTCCCTCTCTCCACTGTGCATGAGTTCATGGATAGCACCCCCCAGTTCAATTTGCCCACCTCCATTAGCTGTTCCAACATACAGAGCCATGCTACACTCTATTGCTCCTTTTTATTCTCCTTGGAACAACCTCCAGTTCCAGAAAGCCGTTCTGGATATCAAGCAAGAGGGGAAAAAGGTAAAATATTCAATATATGACCAAAGGATGGATTTACCCAGTGCTCTCTATTCTTCATTTACTAGTAACCACTCTATTCTGCTCAGCTTTACAGCTCCTGTTGAGGACCAAGTGGACAGGATCCTGGAGCCTTCTGGCAGGACTACTATCTTCCACCTGCAGTGTTGCTCAGCTCGGAAGCCATAATTTTATGCGCATCAAGCTGGTTCTGCATTTTTCTTTTATAAAATGCTTTATAAAACCAAGTTGTTATTATTAATGAGATTAAAATCAAGAACAAGCATACTAAACATTTAAGGTTTTTTATTCAACTGTACAGTACATACACTAATGGTAGGTTAAGTGGGATCAATCTTTCAGACTCCTTGGCAAGCCTATGCCTGCAAGAACTTGCCAAGGTCAGTTAAAGGTTCATTTTTTTAGTGCACAGACAACTTTTCTACCAACCTTTCCACCCCATGAGCTTAACTGCCCACACCATTCCACATCTCCATATTCAGTACTGTGAATACATTTAGTGTGACAGCAACCCACAACGTCCCAACTTAGGAGATCTTTAGACTTCCTCCATGAGTTGCTCTACGCAGGGCACCCTGCTAAGGGCACAGACGCCTGGACTCTGGACTGCCGCCATGGAAAACAGTGGCACCAAGACAGACTCCTCATTCCGAAGGACATACTGCAAGTGAGACAGTACCAACACTACTCTACATCACCTCTCAGTATTGTCTGTGGGCTTTAAAGCTCAAAGACAGACATACACAGACAAAATAGGTCCCTTCAGGAAATACAGCTTGTCAAATGCACATGTGAATTTTCCTGTGTCAGTCTCATAAGAACATCCTCCCATCACAAGTCTGGTTCTCATCCAGACAGTACTATGGTTCACTTACATTTTCAAGTTGAACAACAACAAAAATGTCAGGCCATCAGATGATACCAGAGAGAACAAACTGGTGTCAGACTGTGATTTCCCACTCACAGCACTGACTGGAGTGTCATTAAGGGTGACTGTTGCTGCTCCTTCAACTGCTTTACACTACTTAAAGTGGATCAACAGCTATTATACCTGAGAGAAAAGTCTGCATTTGCTTGTGCAAGGACTAGACTACTTTAAACAGAGCAGCAATAAAAAAAACCCAACCCTAAAGATATTTTCCTATTCTTAAAATAAAAGGGTGAGGGTTTGAACTCGGTCCCAAGTTGTGAACATCAGCTCATCAGGGGGGAGCTCAGTTCCTTCCCTACATCAGGACAAGCTGTTTGGCTGTGCCTTAAATAAGATGGACCCACTTCTTGCTCCTGCCACAGCACCCAGCTGGAAGATCAGATGATGTTAGTTATTTTATCATATTATTTAACACGTCTGTTGTAGCATCAAATGTAACTGCGGTGGACACTTTTTCTTCTGTTATAAATGAATGTGCACTCCGCAGTAAGGTTCAGATCAACATGGGACTGAGCATTTGTTGCTGTAGATGGTTTTGTCCACATGAAATCTCTGCTTCAATTTTTAGCCTGGGAGAGTGAAAATACCACTTCACAACTGTGAAAATATTCTAACGCACAGGTTGTGCACAGCTTCTTCAATATGTCATTTTGTTGACATTTTAGGTTGCTAAATCTTTTTTTTATGTAGCATTTTCATTTAATTAAAAGAAGCCTGTGTAACACAGACCAATCAACAGGCAACTTAGATAACTCCATTTAATATTCCTTCCTTTTTACCTTTAGTCTGGGAGGAAAAACGGTCCTACATTTATATTAAATTTGACAACAGTTTTTAGTACAGGTTCTTTCCTTAACCCTCTCATCTTACTCCACCCAGACAAATAACCCAAGCATTCCAGAACTGTAGAAACTTTTTCACAGGTTTTTGAACCCGATGCCTTAAGAAAGCAGCTCCGAAACAAAGCTGAGCTAGTCGTGGATGCCAGCAGAGGGCACTTCAAGCCCAGATCTTAAGGAAGCATCCCCACTTTCCCTCACAGGGCTGCTACAACTTGCTATTAAGTTTTCAGATCCAAAAATTAGGATCAGGTGAAAGCCTATCAGAATGTGAAGCTACAGGAACAATTTTACACGCATTTACACTCGACGTAACTGTTTATTGTATTTTCATGATGTACCAAAAGTTTGCTTTTGATCCTTTCACATTAAATATGAGCCCAGAGTATTTGCCTCAATTCCAACACTGCTGAGCACCACTTGACTCCCCCCCCCAAACTCCAGTAGTAACCAAGAAAACCTGACAGTGACTTGTTGCAACATCTAATTCTAGGCCAGTAAAAGATGCAGGAATGACCAGGATACTGAATTTGTTGAGCACACTGTTACATCTACACTTCTGATGTCCCAAACTAAGTATACGATCACAGGGACTTCCCTAAACCTCATGAGGGCCACTGCAAACCTTTGGTAATTTAAAAAAAATCCTGCTCCGAGTCCTTCACAGATGCAGCAGATAATACTGGTTTTGGAAGGTACATTAGACTTTTTGTTCTTTGATTTGAACTATATGTCCCCTCCATTTCTGTAGAAAGAAGATACCCTTATAAGGTTGTGTGGTGGCACTTGTCTGAAACACTGAACTTATACAAATCATTGCTTTAATCCATGACCACAGTGAACAATTTTAAAAGCGACTGCTAATGCAAAACTTCTCCGTGTTATGGCTTATTTGTACAAAGGCACATGGTTTGCAGAGAGACTTCTCCGAGAGACTTCTGAGAGACTTCTCTGGAACATCAGAGACTTCTGCTTATGTCCTTTTTAGGACACAGCCTGCTCTTCTCTTGGCTTGTGGGGAGCTGGAAGGAATGGTAAAATACCTGGGCCAGAACAGGACAGCATTAACAGAAATACATTCCATCACCTGCTAGGGGTACCAGAAATTATTTCCGTCCTCCAAATTTGGGTAGATAGGCTGGTCACAAGTAACTCACTGGCATTAAAACATGAAATCATGACTCCAGACTAGCTAATTTTGCATGACAAAGATCTCTGTGCATTCAATTTTTCCTCTTTGGAGTGTCAACTGGGCTCAGCTTTTTATGTACAGCACTATGTATTAAATAATAAAAATGGGAAATCCAGTTGAAAAAGACTGAAATAACACACTCGGTCCCCACCATCTTTGTGCTACTGCCAGGTAGAACCTGCCTGGAGGCAAGGGCAGGCAGGAATCATGACCTGAGAGCTTGTAAAAAGTTGGAGCCAGACCTAGCTGTCTTGCATCTGATCTGCATTTCTAACAACAGGTTGGGTAGTGAACTGCATGTGCCAAATCCTCCTCTTATTCAGGAAGCCTTGCAAACTGGCCTGTATTATTAAATGCCAGCAGAAACTGCCTACTGCAAAAGGTGCTGCTCTCACTCTGCCTCATCCTCTCTCTGCCCCCGGCTGCCCCGTGACGCAGTCGCACAGCTGTCACAAAGGCTCCCGCGGAGGTCACGAGCCAGTTGAAATGGTATCACATTGTGTCTGAAGAGCTTTCCACACTTAACTTGTGCTGCAGGAAGGTCGCAAACAGGTTTAAGCACAAAAACACTGGGAAGGGGAGAGAGGAGAGGGACGGGAAACACCCCCCCACCCCCCTGAAGCCCAGCAGCGGGTGCCACGCTGCCATCGCCACCGAGCTGCTCCTCCCGATCCAGCAGGCAAGGCTTTGGTTTCCCTGCCCCTGTACGAGGCAACACAGCTGAGCTGGCAGGAGGGGGAAAGGGAAAAGAGCTGGCTGTGTTTTCAGATCTTCAGGACGACGATGGAAGGACGAGCTGAAAGCAAGGAAAAGCTATTGAAATGCCAACTGCTCTCAACATACATTTGGCAATAGTGAGATTCTGAGTATCAGCAACACAGCGGATCAAACGTGAAGCCATTAAATCACCATTACTTTAAAGCACAACAAGATTAAGCAAGGAAGATTAATCAGGCAGAATTAAGTTGCTGAAATGTGGAGGGCTTTCTCTTTTACTCTTCTGATTTACCACATTTATCAAGACTGGTGGGTTATTTTTTCTTCTCCTCCCAATATAGGGTTTCCTCTTGGAGCTCTCTTCTCCACACATCCCAAGCCCATGCCCCTAAATCACTTTGGAAGGCTCACCGGCAGGGATAATCAAAGCAGCAGGAGCAGCCGCCACCATTTACCTGATGAGGATACACTGGTTGTCCTGGCGCTTCCAGAGGCAGCGGTAGCACTCGTTCGCCACGGCGAAGATATGGGGTGCGATCTCTCCCATGTGGTGCTTGCTGTATCGCTCCACGGCAGCACGGTCGTACAGGCCTGGGATGCTCTTGTACGGGTTCACCGAGGCAACGATCGAACCAATGTAGGTCTGCAAGCACACAGGAACACACCCCCCCCGCCCCAGACGTTACTACACACAGGATGGGACAGATTAACACCCTTCCCAAGTGAAAGACAAGAAACACACATTTGCAAAAGCCTAGCAATCCTTTGGATAAAGGTGGATACCACTTTTCCCTGAGTTCTTCCTTTCAACAAAAGCAACTGAAGGACAGAAGTTATTTCCACCTCTGTCATGTGTTCACACTTACCCCACCTGCAGCACAGAGCTTCTCAGCTGTATGAATCCCTACCTAGTGCCACCTACAGCTGCACGGTAATGCCTACGCGTGCTGGTCTACAGCCGCTTCTCAAATGTTCTTAGGACCTCACCCAACTTACTGAAAACCAAGTATTGGTGCAAAAGTCTGTATTCCAAGTCCTCCTCTGCTACTCATTTTTAAAACAGAGGTATCACACATTACGGTGGACACTACAGCACCATTACATGGTAGCAAGCCCTATGAAAAGCACGTGAACTGGCAGATGCTCCCGAAACATTGAGTTTCTGCAACTCAATTTATTACTAGTTTGATGCACAACAGCTGCTGACAAGTCATTCGTTTCTATCCCATTACAATTAGAGAGCACATCGGTTAAAACCACCCAGGTAGCAGCTTATGCCCATTCCCACTGCCTTAACTCATTAAGCTGTGGTAACGTGATCATTTGCAACAGTCTATTTGCAATGCCATTCATTTTCTCAGTCCTACTCTATCCACTTCAATATATTTTTCAAATAAAATCAAATTAAGTGAGGTAGGAGATAAAATTAAGCATGTTACCTCCAGAGTTTCCAGTACATTTCTGGGGCATATGAAATTAACTGATACATCATATGGTGTGTGTGGTGTTACCGCTGTGATTAATTTAATTTTGTTAAGCACCTTTTGTGGGGTTACAGGCAGGAGGCTGACACCTGGCTACAACAGCCCTGCTTCCGCCATGCAAAGGGCCAGGCTGCAAAGCCTCCATCCCTGTAACGTGGTCCCTGTGTACAGACACGATGCTTCACCAGCAGTGAGCCCTCTCGTTGCTGACAGGAACCACCTGTGAAGTTGACAGCGGGACTGATGCTCTCCTCACCTCTGCAGCACCCTATCCAGGAAGGGCTGGACAAGGCAAGCAGCATCTTGCACACGACAGAAACCGGTCCCATATGCTCCTCCAGCAGCCACCCTCTTCTCCAGCAGCCAACCACAGGGGCACTCACTGAGACCCAGGGACCATCAGCTCCCCCACGTCTTTCCTCTTTGTCAGTTTCTTACACAGCATTTCATATCTTTACCTTCCACATCTACCTGCCTCCCTGCTCTTCTTAAATAACATGTAATTTATCACTCTGTATCAGCTCTCCCACTGTTACCCTGCATTATCCCCCTGTTCATCCTCCATCAGGCTCAACACAAGCAGCAGCTTTGAGCTTCTGCTAAAAGGGAACTAGAGCAGCATCCTTGAAATTATGACAATTTTATTAGCTACAAGGGGAATATTCCTCCTCACTGTAACTCAAGTACCTTTTACAGAGCTGTGAACTTTTCATCTTTGTGCTTTATAACCCACCCCCCGCCCCTCCATGCTGTGCAACAGCCCACTAGGTTCCACCTAGAGGAAAGATACCATTTCAACACAAGATCATATCACAGGGCAAGTACAGCTCTGAGGCAACAGCTTAATTTCCTGGGATCATCTCCTCTCAGGTTCTTAAATAACTACCGAGGAAGTCTCCGAGAACAAATTTCCTCAGTTTGATACATGTTTCAGCACAGATTGCACAGGCAAAATTTTAAGAGCATTTTTTCTTTAAATTACATGAATACAGTGCAAGCATGACCGAAAAACCAGACTGCTATAGATCCTCCTCTTTACCTTATTAACATCTAACTAAAATATGCTAAAATATAGGAAGCATAACTTGAGGCACATCACAACAGATGCCAGGGTGAAGAAGCAAATAAAATCCCCATGGAACATGGTATCATCTAACTTTAGAACTCCAAGCATCCACTCCATAGCTTCTGTCTGACAGAACCGAGAGAACACCACCACCACCACCACATTTCCTGATCTTCCTGAGAGACAAAGCACTGGCAAAACTGCAGCACCACTGGCTACAGCACAACTTTCATCGCTTCTCATATTTCAAACAGTAAACACCAGGAGAGGCGACAGCAGCCCACTTCTGCACAGCCTTGCCTAGCACGAGGCCGTCTTTCACGGGGCCTACGCACAACTTTGCAAAAATCAAAGAAACGCTTCCAGAGTATTAGTCATCACTGGGCATAAGAAAAGGGTTTTATTAAATAAAGTCAGCTGGCTTCATTGCCTCATAATTCACGTAAGGTATCGCAGAGAAACAGGTAGTGTATTACAGCAGTAACAGAAACCTGGTGAAGAGCAGAAACAATAGCAGTGAAAGCAACTCCTAAATCACCTCATGGAGTAATGCTTAGGATCTGTCACTATTTTTAAAATTCCTTCTCTCTCTCATTCTTTCAGAAAAAATGTGAGGAACCACAGCTCCTACTGAAATAGCTCTGATTTTGTAGTTCCAGGCTTCTGGTGCTTTGAGTATGTTATTACCCCTTTGCAGAACAAGTTAAATGTGTGCACAAATTACTACCAAATTATAATGATATGAGACAGAACAAACTCAGGCCCTCAAAAACCAACATCCTCATCCCAAGGCAAGAACACTAAAAAAGCTATGCTGTTCACAGACACAGTGGATCAGATTTATCATCTACCAAGCGTCATAATCCAACCCAAGCAGCCACAACAAGGTATCTGCGTGGGCTAACTAGGAGTGGGGTGGCCCAAGGTAGTTGAGCAAGGTATCAGTAGGTTGAAGAAGAACTGTTATTAAAAAATACTCATTATTTAAAAAGCTCCCATTAAAAGACAAATGTTCCCTAAGTCTTTGTAAATTTCCCCTGGGATCATCAACAGCAGCAAGAACTTCTGCAAGAATAATTTCCTGCTACCTTTCAGGCTTATTATTTTTTCCACGCAGTGGCGTTCACACACTCTTACTAGCAGCAGTATTTTATAAACAGTAGATCCTACTCCTGGTCCCATCTACCAGGGCACCTCTAAGAGCCATGAAAGTCACAGACCTGAGGCACAGCATAACCTGCACACACAGGCAGAAAAGCACCACTTCACCACCTCCCCGGTCACCTGCTGGTCTCTGCTTTCCCTTCCCCTTGGGACTGAGCAGCCACCCAGTGCAACCGCTTTCTTGGAGGGCAGATTTTCCAGTTTTGCAAGCGCAAGCACCTTAGCAGCAAGTTAAACTGGTGTAAAGATACACAAAAAAAATGCAGGGCTGTTTCTTGGATGTGTACCATCTCCTGAACCCTAACTCCCGTACCAGGCATCCCCACATGGCAAACTGAAGCAGCTAACAGTCAGAGAGAGGATCTCTAAATTATTATGCCAGCATCACATGGCAGCCTTTTGGATGAAATTTTGGAAAAGGTATTTTGACATAAAAATGTCACTTCCGCTTTGCTTAAAAGAGAGCGCATTCATTTTTCTCTTTGCTGATTCTAATCTGATTATCACAGTCAACAATTACTTTATGAAAGCGCTGCAAAGCAATTACGAATGGAAAACTGCTCATACATTTTGCCAGAAAACGAGCAAACGTACAGGATTTCTGAAGATCTCCAGCTGAAACAGTTTGAGGGGTATTCAGAGAAATACTGTGTAAAACACCTATCTTGAGCCTGACTTCTTAAATGTGTGGCAACAAACAGGACAGTTTACTCTTCACTGTTATATGATCAACTCAACACTTCACACAGAACCACACTCAAACTCTTGAATTGCTTTGTTACAGACTGCACCAGCAACAACTTATCAGATCACCACTAATATATTTAAGTCCAACAATAAATGGAAGTTGAGTTATTCAGTCTGAATCCTCATGCAGTGCTTTGATTACCATATTAAAAGGTCGAGCACCTTTTACATTTTAAATTTTTTTCTGAAATGTTACATTGATAATACATCTCAAAACCGCTTTTGGTCACAGACTGCAGAAACTGCTGCTCCCTCTTTTAGCATAAAAAGAGGAAGCAAGATGGTTTGCTGATCCTGTAGAATGACTTTCAAAATCTGAGGTTCAAACCCTTTCTTCTCAGCAAGACATTCAGTAAGGTGATGGCATCGGCAAGAGTCAAAATGAAAGATACACTTGAGAAAGGAAGAGATTTTTCATCAGTTCTCGAGTGCTTTTTCAGTTTGCTTGTTGCTCTCTGATAGCAATCAGCTTTGAATCTGTCTCTTGAAATCACTCCAGGCTTCCTCAAACACTCAAAACCAATTAGCTCTTCAACAAGGTTCAAGAGCTCACAAAGATTTTTAATACCCAGAGAAATACTCTAGAAACCCCTGCTACAGTCAGAGTAGTCCTACTATGAGAGGGGTTTTTTTACTTTTTAAGAAAGAGATGGTCAGTTTAGCTAGATGCCAAACAAATGTAAATGATATGAAAAGCTTTATTAGTTAAAATATGCTTTTTCAAGTTTGTTTAAAATAAGAAACAAGCTTGCAATAGATGAATTAAATGCAGTATGAAATGTCTTTCCCATGTGCAGAAAGGGTTTCAGACTAAAAGAGGAAAAAGTAGAGCAAGAAATTTCCCCTTCAAAATTTTTTTCAGGTTCTCTACACAACCCTAATGCAAGATCACATCATTAATCCTATAAACCAAACATACTAAATACATCAAGACCACCTTGCTCGCCATCTTTTACTTCATAGATGCCTTTTTAGAGATACCCTTTCAGGTTTGCTCCCAGCAACCATTCACCTTCCACTTCTTTCCTTTTATGTCACAGCTTCTGCATCTCCACAATAACTTATCTATTTCTGAGGATCCATTATCATTACTGTATTTTACCCAAGCTTGCTCTTCCCATGTAAGGTGATCAATTTTATCCCACACCATTTGTCTCATGACCTCATTTCACCCTCTACATCAAGGTACCCCTCCGTACTTCCCGGATTGAGTATCTGAAACTTCCCATCCCTCCCCCTTCCTTAAATAAAGGACAAAAGGCAGGTGGAGGGGCTGATGAGGAAATTACTTCTTTCAGGCTTTGCATATCTGATGCTGCAGTAAGGGTGGGTAGAGAAAGCAGAAGGAGGCTGGAGGACTCTGTTAAAGGGCATTATGTGCTGCTGCCAAACCAAGGCTTTGATCAACAATCACAAAAATTAAAATCACTTGCACCATCGAAACAGGTACAAGGAGGCTGCAGTCCTCAATTGCTATCATTGTGCTTTTTAATGACATCAAAAATCGATATATTCTTCATGTCCTGGTACTAGAAATGTTAGAACCAATCAAATACAGAATTAAGATGTTTTGATACAGATGTAACCATTAATATTGAGAAACAGCACTTGGCCTAACTCTCTGAAGAGCACTTTCCAGACTTTCTGCTTTGGGACAAGAAAAATCTCTCTCATTACAAAAACAAAAGCATGTTTACAGATGCCTTGAAAATTATGGACTTGGGTTGTTTTTGACTTTCCTGGAGTTCCTTAAGGAATCGATACGGTGTCTGAAAAGTAAGGGGATTTTTTTAATTTTTTTTTTAAAGGGGTATTAGTATCAGCCTGACAATCTATTCAACAAGTATTATTTTCTGGGCTTTACACTTAATGTATGGGAAACTTCAACTAAAACAGCAGTCCAACTGGCTGACTAGAAAGCTACTTATATATCACTTTTAGACAGTGCATGGGAAAAGATTTTCATCACTGTTCCACACAACCAACTTGTGCATCTCTCATACCTTTAAACGAGCACAGCTCCAGTGACGCTACTGAATTGTGGTAACAGTGCTTTCACAGAATGTGCAGAGGCAGACAACATTTGAAAGACCACAAAACAGCTGTCAATTTTTTTTATATTTTCAACACCAAATTTCAAAGTGTCAGGAAGCAAAACCTGGGAACAGCAGAGTCTACCCCATACTGCAGATACAGCCTCCACCGTTTCCCGTTCTCTCAGGCAAAGGGACTGACAGTAATCATGACTGAGTTTATTCTGAGGCATAGATAACTAGGTCAACCACCACATACACACCAGCATAAAGAGGAGAAAGACGGCTGGGCCATATTTTGGTGTGCTTTTTAGGGGAGGCAGCAAAAGGGGCAAGGGTATGCCATAAACAGGATGATAATTAATGCCCTTGTTCTTGGCAGGACCTTGATTTACCCTCTCTGTGGTACACAAACCCCATCTTTCAGTTAGTCCCATGCTAATTTCTCTAAATTATAAACTGAAATGTCTGAAGCTGAGCTCCTTTCTTAAAAACCATAATCAAAGTGTAGTACTAAACAACAGGTTTAGATGTTTTCAACCAATCAAGCCATTTCCAAGATGGAAAGGGCATACTCTATAATCATCCTTAGAGGCTTGGACTTCTGCAGCCCTCACCATGTTTGGTATCTCATGGTGAGTTTCCAAATGCCCAAACTTACAGCAACTTTGCTTTATCTCTGTGTCCCCTGCCAATGTGCGCAACATTATGACCCCTAAGTTGTCCTTTTTTCTTCTAAAGTTCAGCTGTAGAATTGACTGTAAAATGAGCCATTTGTAAATACCCAAGACACACTACAAATGCAAGAGTTAGCATCCGTAGGAAAATGCCTTCAGAAGGGAACCTAAATACAACAGAGAATGTCACTAAGAAGATCAAGTTACACCAGGCAGCTACCTACTTCCAAGTCTCTCCTGCTGAATGTTCTCCTTGTCACAGTTTTTGGAAAGTGTCTTCTCAGGCACGTTCACATTGCTCAACTGCACTTTCCCCCATGCTTCAGTCCATGATGTAAGCAGCAGCAGTGTCATCTTCTCGCAGCTACCTCCCTGGTGGCCTTTTCCCTTCCTGTCCCAAGCACAAATCAGATCCAAGACATAACAGACCAAGACATTTTCAATGCCAGGGTTTATGCTTGTTTTCACTGGTGAAGTTCACAAGATTTTTGAATAATTTTGTTGGGTTTTTTTGTTGTTTTTTTGGGGGGTTGTTGGTTTGGGTTTTTTTGTTTGGTTTTTGTTTTTTGTTTTTCTTTGTTTTTTAAAATATGTGACTTCAGATAGTCAGAGGCAACAGCTGGGCAACAGCATACCCTATTAGATGCATCCTTGTCTGTTATGTTAACCCTTCAACCCACCTAATGTCACCTTAACATTTCCCTTGGTACAAGAGTATTAAGCAACACCATCCTGTTTCCAAGCGTCTCCAAGAGCAAAGGCTATGTATGCTACCTCTTCATGAAAAAAGTGGTACTTTGCAAGCCAGCTACTTTAACTGCTAAACTAAAATAATCCTTCCACTCCCTACAGCTTCAACCTTGCATATTCCCAGTGTTCTTGTTCTAGGCAGCTAACTGAAGCTGCCTAGATCTATTTCTTAAGAGTTAAAAATGGGGGTTTGATCACACTAGCTGCCAACAGTGCACAGAGGCAGTCACATCTTTCAGCTTAATTCCACAAAGGGCTCAGAAATGGTGAAGAACCTGCACAAAACTAAGAGCTCTCCTTAGGCTGAGATACACACTTATCTCATCTTAATCTTAATCACACAGCTTAATCTCATCTTCTTTTCCAATTAATTTTCTTCTACTGAAGAGACTGCTCAATGTAGATGGAAATACTCAAGTAAACTACAAGTGTTACCCAGAATCTGCACCAAAAGGTCCAGTTGGGAAATAAGAAACCAATATAAGGAAAAGCTGATAAAAGAGCATTGTTACAGCTGAAGGTAAAAACCAAAATAGACAATAATATTGATGTCAAACAAACATCCTTCCTTATTTAAGAATTCCACAGGTTTCTGCTAGTTTTTCTCCTGTATAAAAAGGACCCAATACCCTCAGTTTTAATGCCTTTTTTTTTCTAACTAATGCAAAACAATTTCTACCATGTAGCAGTCCTATCTATTGGATGTCTCCATAATGATCTTTTGTACATGGACTGTTAAACAGTTATGGATGACCATCTCTCTTCACCATTGCCAAGTGGAGAGAGGAGATGACCTCCTAAACAAAAAAAAAAAAACACTGATCAGAATGAGACATTGATTTTTGTTATTTTCATGGGCTGCAAGGCAGTATGTGAATGTAAATTTGCACATTAGACTGTAACAATCTGTGTGCACAAGTGCACAGCTTAACTCTAACCAGGCGATCTCTAGCTCAGATCTCACAATGAGCAGAGACCCCGTGGCTTCTCACTTCATTTCAAATGGCCTGTGGCCACACTCCAGTTCTTCTTCCTGCTTTGTTATTGCACAATGCTCAAATGAGTCTTTCAAAGCTGTCTGAAGGTCTAATTCACCCTTCAGCAAGGAAAAGGAAAAAACAGTCTTCTTCCTTCCTATAGATTCCTCTTGGGAAGATGAAGGGGCTTTTCAGAGAAAATACATGCAGTTAAAACCAAAAACGCTGCTAGATGATACACCAATAAATCAGCAGCATTAAAACACTGGAGATATATTTTTAATCTAAAGCTTGGAGATCAGTTTCATTCTGTCTGTATTTTACATACTGCTACCCAGATTTTCCTAACTTCCATAGTCCTTTAATGTTTTAAGACCTCTTCTATAGAGAAGGTTCTTTTTGGAGGAGATAAGAAAGAGCAGGAATTACGCTTTAACAGAGGTTGAAAGCAGAAATCAAAAGCCAGAATAACTGATATCTAAATCTATGTCAGATAGTTTGCTGGATGGCACCAAACTGCTGCCAAATAGCTGTGGGTTTAGAAATCAACGCTAAGATGGCAAATGGTAGTATCAGCCAAAAATCTGATAAAGGGAATTTTTGGGCTCCCCTTGCTTTTAAAAGGAAATACATCAAAAGGAAATAGCTGAAGCTGCTTGCGAGAAATAGACTACACCTTTTCAAAATAACAGACTGGCTATGAATCAATTGTCCATTTACGCAGGTAGACAACAGCTATAAAAGTAATTCATTTCGTTCTCAATTTAAATGGGTTGTCTGTGGCTTTTCTAGCATTAAACTGCTGGAATATGTGAGTAAGGGAGTTGGACAGTGTAGCACAAGCAATAAATTTTCTGCAACTCACTTTACAGTCCAAGCCTAACTCACGTAAAGAAAACATGCTGGTGACAGACAAGCAGCTTAAGTTTCAGAGTCCAAATTCCTGCCCTCCTTTCAATGCCCTTGTGTGACTGGGAGCAACAGACCTTAAAGAAAGGAGGGAAAGCTTACCTGCAAGCGAGGCAAAGGCACACACCGAAGCATTCAGCACCATTTGCAAAAGCTCTGCCCAAACGGCGCTGATCTGCTGTTGGCACTTACGCAAAGGACTGAAAAAATTTCCTTTTGTTTGAGCACATTGGTCTACTTTCTGTTCTCAGCTCCTAGAGTTAGCAGTGACATTCCATAAAGGTGTAGAGAAGACAACATGAAAACAAGCCTTCAAGTCTCATGGATGCTAACAGGAATTGACCCCACTGATCTTCTGTGTATTATTTATTCTCCTACCAACCAACCAAACGAGAAGAAAAATACTATTACAGAGCAGACAAGACAGAAAGAGCAAGGTTTTTTAAAATAAAATATTGACCTCTTCTGCCTCCTCATCTGTTTCAGTGAAACAGCCCACTGATGATAGAGGGTAGGACCCCTCCTGCAGCATATACACACAGCAGGTTATCAGCAAGTACCTAATGTGCTGCAAACTGTAATATGAATTTGTGTAGCCACTGCAGACATGACGGTGTACTCCATTACACAGACCTTTCTGAGCAGCTCCCTTTTTAACGATAACATGTTGATCACATCATCTCAAGTCAAAATATTTGCTAAGATCTGAAAATATGCACCTTTAAAATTCGCAATATTTTCAGTTTTGAGGACAAAGTTTGGGCAAACATTCTTTATCACTGTTATTATTAGCAGTCCCACAAATTCCTCAGTATGGAGGGATTCAGAAGTAAAGCTGGTTAACCAACCAACGGCATTTGTTTACTTCTCATATCACTACAGCCGTGTTCTTCCTCTAATATGTATTACAAAAAGAAAAACAAATAAAAATTAAATATAATTGGCCTTTGCCAGACAATTGTTGATCTATATAACTGACCATCCATTAGAAATAGCAAGCACCAGAAATACATTCCACTAGATTTCAATTAAAAGCCTGCTGTGTTTTTATAGATCTTTGTCTGCTGCTCTCAAGTAACAGATGTGAAATGGAAGCTGTAATTAATGCTTGGAGACAGGAACTCATTTTGAACTACGTTTTGAAAATGTTATCTGATGTAAGCATAACATGCTAATAGAGGTGAGTAGCTACGTACAGACATTTGTCATGCACTCTTAGTAACGGCATTCTCTGCTCTCTGCACCTCTGAGGGAGCCGGTGGAGAGAAGTTTCCCCATCTCCCCAGTATCATAAGGTGACATGAAAAACACTGTGATTCATCAGCACACTTTTAAAATTTCTGTACTGTAAAAGCAGAGCAATTAAATAAACAGCAGTTTCCTCAGTGACCACAGTGCAGATCCTGCCAACTGGTTTCTTGCTCTAAAGCACTGGATGCCTCTAGAGAAGAACCGTGCAGCCACAGGTGGGTTGCAGACAAGACCAGGATGATTGTGGATCTAGGAGCCAGTGTAATAACTAAAGACTTGACCTAAATGTACATGTGCAATATTTATATATATTTTATGGTACTAATTAACAATGTAACTTGTGTGTACCGTTGTTTAGCTTTATAGTCAATGGCTCACACTTACTTATATCACAGAGCATGACAGACCAAAGACTGAGGCTGTTGAGCTGTCCAGGACAGTGTATGGGTCCTTAATACATACTCTTTTTAGGTTCAGTTTCTGCAGAGAGTACATCCAAGTTTTCCCACTTAAGAAATCAGTCATGACAGTTTTGGTCTTTGTAAACACTTTGGGGCTATTGTCTTCAGCCGATCTTCCCCTGTCTCTCTGCCTCCACCTATCACTTGTGTACATGGTAGAGGACATCTGAACAGGAGTGCTTTCAGAGTGTACAAATTATGTTTGTCTGTAATTAACCATTACTTTAGTGTGCTCTGCTATTTTCTCACTATAACATGCAGCAACATCCACTCCCTGCTGACCATCGTAATGTGGCACAGAGCAACTGCACTGGACCTGAAATGAGTTTTACTGTACTCAAAAAAAAAACAAATGGGTATGCAAAAACCTAGACAAACAAGTCACAGAGAACAACTGACCTAGATACTAAAGTGTCTGTGTCTGCAAACAGAGCTTGAAAAATCCCCGACAGTGATTATCGATTAATACTGCCATTAACTAGCTGCCTCAGGGAACCTGCATGACTTAGAGAGAGATAAATTATCTAATGACTGCAAGTTTAACAAACTACAACTGAACATGCTGCTAAAGTAAACAAAACCAAATAAATTTAAAAATCAATGCATAAATGACTATGTCTTTTAAGAACAGATAACTAAGCATTCAGTGGCATGAAGAGACTAGGTGCTCTGCAAACTACCTCGGTCAAGGAAGAAACAACTTTTCCAGTTTAACACCACCTTTAAAAATCAGGGATGTTGCTTTCTCATCAAGTTGTTCCATGTTTGTTGCTTCAGCTGAAGAAAGAAAGGAAGCCAGCCACAAAAACTGAGCTCTTCATTACCATTGTCCTTCCTCTGATGTGGATGTGGCTGGTACAGCACTACATGTCTACGTGGCTGGTACAGAAGTTTTTATACACAAAACCCAACAGATGGTTATAATTATTGGCAGGCAAGCTGCCGTCCTAATTTAGAAGTAAGCAAATATAGGCTACGTTCTCTCTCACCCTTCCTGGCCACTACTCCCAACTGCTGGACAACCTGGAGGCCACTCTTCCCATCAGGGGAAGGTGGCTGAGGGACTGCCACACCCCACCGCACACCTCCCTGGGCACCGGTACATGTTCTCCACCTAAACAAGACAGGCGCGTGTCCAATCATCACTACTTCAAAGGGGAACGTGCCTACTTGGCAACTCAGAGCTTAATTCAAAAGAAAAAAAAAAAAAAATCAGATGCGCTTTAAAAGTTGTTTATTGCTTGAACTCAAGCAAACATGGGTGGATCTGACACTGACAACCTCCACACTGACCTGCACAATATATACTGCAGTCATTTACAACCCACCTCTCACCTCAGGAAAAGCTGCTCTCTAATCCTCTGGTCTGATCTTCTGAAATTTGCTCGCTTGCATCAGTAACTAACCACTGGTCACAGACAAGACAACTGCAGCTCATCCCAGAGCCAGCTCAAACACTGTAATTTGTGGGTCTTGCAGCACAATCCATGCAGTGTGGTTTATGGCGTCCTCTCCAAGGCTAAGTCAGTCTCCTCTGCAATGTGTAGTTAACTAAAAGCAAACCAGAATTAACAGCTTTGGGAACAACTCGCCTTTGAATAGCAACAAGAATGGCTGCTGCACCACTTCCCCTCTCCACATCGCATGCCCCATGCTGGCCTTGCTTCAGAGGCAACCAAATCCCTCATGCACCTTCTCAAAAGGCTCCATTTTCAAACACAGGCAGCTTCTACTTTCAGCGCTAGTATTTATCTTTCCATAATTTGCGAAAATATCAGTTTAGCATGTAAGCTAAACTGAGTGTTCAATGATGGGCATTAAACCTTGTATACCGATGTCCAGAAACTGGACCTCCCATATCAAGTTATCAAGTTGTTTTTGATGTGGTAAAAAGGGGGAATAAGTAGCAAAGAAAACCCCTGCACCATATGATCACTGCCATCCTAACTCTTCTCCTTTATTGGACAACCTGAGCCATGATATTCCAGAAGGAAAATTCCGGCTAAAAGCAGTATTAATCAAGGAACCTGAAAAATACCAGATAGGAGCCTGCTTTAAGTAATCAAGAATAGTCTTGTACATCTCACAGGCCAAAAAGGGAACACATGCACCCTTTCCTTTTTATAGAATCATAGAATGGTTTGGGTCAGGGAGCTTAGAGATCATCTAGTTCCAACCCACCTGCCATGGTCAGTGACACTTCCCACAAGACCAGGTTGCTCCCATCCAGCCTGGCCTTGAACACTGCCAGGGAGGGGGCATCCACATCTCCTCTGGGCAGCCTGTTCCAGTGCCTCACCTCTCTCACAGCGAATAATTTATTCCTTACATCTCATCTAAATGTACCCTATTTCAGTTTGAAGGCATTACCCCTCTCCAGATTTCTTTTAAGATCCCTTTTAGGGAAGGCTGCTATACAGAAATTCAGACAAAAAGCATCACAGGAAGGTGACAACAGACTTGACACAATGGTGACACAGAGACAAGATGTCAACAACTCCTGTCACTTACCTTCCAACTAACAGCAATGAGTCAAAGAGTCTCATTAGTACATCAGTCATTAAGTAGAGTTGGGCATCATTCATGCTATGAACACAGTCTATGTGCTAAATCAATATTCCTCCCTCCCCAAGAAACAGCAAGAAATACAGAAGATCCTCTGCTGACACTTTATAGCTGCACTTGCTGGCAGCAGCAAAGAAAGTCCCTGACATGTCTGACAAAACTTGGCATCCACAGCAAGCACCTTTACTGTATTAATTAGGAAGCAGTGAAAGTTTTAGGAACACGGGTATGATTAAGGGATACAAAAATGCTATTAAGAGTTAACTGAACTGAAGCATCTGAAGATATTTACTTAACTGCCCATTGCTGGAGAAACAGCTCCTAAAATAGACACACAAACACGTTAACAGAGGAAGATTTGTATAAATAATTATCTTCCTGAACAAGCAACTGTTTAAAATTCTGTTTGTTTCTTTTGTACTTTTGTAGCTGCAGATACTTTACACTGCAATTTATTAAACTGCACTTCGTATTATTTTTGTGTGTGAAGAAGCAAGCCCCAAAACTTACATTCTAATTAAGGGTACAAAGGTGCTCCCTAGTCTCACTGACACTGAGAAAACTAACAAAAAGCTGCCTGACTCAAGAAACGTATTAGTACTACCAGCATGTAACATGAATATATTTCCCACACACACAGTTAGGGTGTGGACAAGATGGCACAGAGAGCTGAAAAGGTATCTGTAAGGCAGAAGCCAGAACACAGTGGTAACAGGGATGGAAAGAAGTCTTACAACAGTAAGATCAGATCCTAAGATCAGAGTGGAGAGGGGCACATGCCTTCCTGATTTATCCCTCACACACAAGGGACAGACACAGCCAAGGTGCTGAGGTGGATACAAGAGAAAGCATGTGCACTACACTGATGAAGAGACTCCTGGCCAAGGGAGAGGACTCTCTGGAGGGAAGGGAGAAGGCAAATATACAATCCGGAAAGTTTTGATTGCTCCTGGCATGAACTTCAATGGCTTATACTGTCCTGTATAAGAATGAATCTCGTCCCAAAGCAGAACCTAGTTAGGAACCTGACTTCTTCAGATACAAGTATTCCTTCAACAAAAGTACACTTTAAAAAAAAAAAAAAAAAAAAAAGACTGAAAGGTGTAAAACAAGCAGCATTAAAATATTGTTGAACCGTTCAGTAGAGTTGAGCAATTTTGGCTTACAAAGACACATTTCATTTTGCAGTGACAACACCTCCTCCTCACCCTCATTTGTATTTATGAAGTTTCATAAAATTTTTCGAGCTATTTAGTTGGCTTTTCTTCATGTTTCTCTTCCTAGAGCCCCGTTCTGCTGGAAGACTTATCACTAACACAATGGTTGTGGAGAAAAGAGGACCTTACATCAGGTCCTGATTATGCATATAGGACAACAGGGATGCTTTCATATGCATTTCAAAACACACCTTTTTTTCCAACCACCTTTTTAATCAATTTTCAGGTGAGGTGAACTCAAGAGTAGGCAGTAAAATTAGGAAAACTGAAGGGACAATGACTATTAAGTGGTAACTGCAGATATGTCATCATTAACAGCACACAAACCTGTTTGTCTAGAACTGTACACCACGCTGAGCATCATTTGTCAGAATACCCTAAACTTGCCTTGACAAGCTAAGAAATAAGCCAGGACATGTCTCTTCAGAACAAGGCTATTCTTTGCCTCTTCAAAAAAATAACCATCCCCTATTACACACATGGTTTTTAACAGGGGGATGTGCCCTCCACCTGAGTACACATAATGGCTCAGAAAACACGTTTTCTTTGACTCACATCAAGTATTATAACCTTATCTAAGAACACTGGTGGAAAACTAAACTCCTTTAAAGTACCTATTTTTCCCTGCAAGTGCAGGATTGTTCATATATGCTATTCATTTTTTTTTACTGATTCTTCTGAAGGACACAATGGTTCATTTGTTTTGAAAAAAAAAACAACCACCCATACATAGAGACTTTTGTAAAGAGAACTACCTCAACGTTTAGGATTCCCTGTAACAGCTACTTTAAAGATAACATGCAAAGGAACATAATTCCCTGTGCCCGTTTTTGCTTTTTATCATAAATAAATTTCAAATAAAGGGAAAGTTTGTTTTTACATTAAGATACAGTCATGTTTAAAAATGAAGAAGCAAAATTTAATAAATGAAGCTTGCAATAAAGCATGTATGTTGCCCAATCAATGGCCTAGCGAGGTGATGCAAACAAAAATTATTCCTGCTTTGCGATTATTAATTAAAAAACAAAACTAAACAAACAAAACAACAACAACAAACCCACCAACAATTCAAAAGTGGGATTACACAATCTGTAACAGCCACTAATACTTCTCCTATCTTCCTCACATTTAGTTCCAGATTCAGGAAATATTCATATCTAGTCAGTTCAAGACTAACAAAAATACTTAAAGAGCAAGAAAATCTAATCACAAAAACCTTCAGCACAGAGCTGAGAAAAAGAATTCTGCGTGGATTAATTCCTAGCTTTTGAAACTGATAAACAGCAGCCTTTTCTCATACACCCCAAACTCCAACTATCTGTATTTAGTAGCAAGACAATCATAACACCACCCCCCTTCTACTACAATAGAAAAGGAGGAGCTGATCAGAACTGGATATTGGCCTGACCAGGTCTCAGCCAGCAGTCACAGATTAATCCCACGTCATCCTCTCTGGTGATGTACACAACACACATCTCTGGGGCAGACAGTCTGAAGGAGGAAAGGAGAATGAGAGCCCTTTACACAACCCTGTCGCTGGAGGTATAAGGGTGTATGCAGCATGTCAGTTTTCCCAGGTTTCCAAGGGAAGGCCTGACCAGCCCTGAGCTACCATCCCCCTCCATCACTGTTGGCGATGGAAGTAGCTAGATGAGGCACACTTCAGATCTGTGCGTATACACAAAGAACTGGGGAATATTAGGAGGGGAGATACCATAGAACAGTAAAACATACACAGCATTTACACATTTGAAAACATTCCCTCTAGATATTTTTCTTAATTTTAGAAGAAACTTACATAGATTTTATCTTGCTGATATCGCTGGAATAAATTGTGCATAATGGAGCCTTCATGGAGATCTACAAGTGCTGCCATGTCTTCCACGCTCTCTGTGCTTGTTTGATGCATAGGTGTAACTTTTTGGTGTGTGATTGTGCTCTGTTTATAAGTGAATACCTGAAAGAGGGGAAAAAAGGAAACATCTCAATCAGAGCATGCATTCAAAAATTCCTGTACGAGAACAGAGCTTTCATACCCAGAAGTCCTAACTTCTTCTAAGGCCTCTCTGACACTAACTGAAAGCCCCAATTACATACACGGGGGTCACATGGAACTAGCAGATACTGACAATACATTGAGGACTATAATGTCTTTTCCTTTTGAGGGTAAATGTAATCTCATTTCACCCTGGTCTACTGTTTAGACTTTATCAGAAAAAAAATAAAAAGAAATAATTGTTCCCAAAAAATTCAAAACCAACCAAACAAAAACTCACCCCTTACAGTAAACCTCACTTAAATTGCTCTGGGAAGAAATGTTTTACAGTGCAAAACAGCAAACAAAAATTATTGCTCTAACAGGCTGCAAGCATTTATATGTTTGATCTGAAATCCACTTATATATTTCCATTAATTTTCTCTAATCAGGAATACCACTGGGCTAAGTCATTATTCCCAATATAAGTAGTGTGCTAAACTCAGTATGCTGAAGGTATCTGGAAATGAAAAGGTGAACTGGTGAACTGATTTCTAGATATATGCCTGCACCTCACAGCCAGTGCTACTCAGGCAATACTAGCCCACAGTAATGGCAACATTTCAGTGCAAAAAAGTAAAGTGTGGAGTTAATGCAGATAGTTTAATGATATAGAACACTTAAAAAACCCAACCAACCAACCAACAAAAACAATACATTAGCAAAAAAACCCCAATCCAACAACAACAAAAAAAACCCCAAACAAACCAACCACACACAAAAGCAAACAACACAAACAAACAAAAAAAAAACCAAACCCCAACACACGCACCAAAAAAATCCACAACACACAACCCTTCCAAAATCCTTTGAAATAACATTTATAAGGCAGGTGGGAGAAGCACAATGACCAGCAGCCTGAGCACCGGCGAGCACCGTGGGGCTGCTGATCACATAGCACTGCCTGACCAACAGGGCAGCACAAGGGGCCCAGGCTGTGCAGGACAAAACTTCTGAGAAGTTTTCAGCACAAAAACATACATATGGTGCTGATAACAAAACACTGAACATGCGCCATCACAAGAGGCCATTCAGGAAAATTATGATGTTGCCTGTCATGCTGAGACAAGTGAGAAAAAGAAGCTGAGAAGCGAGAGGCTGAACACAGACTGGACATACAGCAAAGCTCTGTGTTCAGATATCCCACCAGCCGACAGAGGAGAATTGCCTGATGATATTTGTTCATTAAAATTGTACCCCAGGCATACCAAATGCAGGCACAGGTCATCGTGCTGTTACAGCTGTCACTTGCACCACCATAAAGCCTACTGAGGCAGCAAGGAGATCCAGGAAACAAATTTCTAACAGGTGCTAGAAGGCAGCACAGATGTGAACAGGATACATGAGCAAACCATCAAGAAGTTCCTACAGATTCAGTGTCCAAAGCACAACCCCTAACTGCAGAAAAAAAGACAGACACCAAGAGACCTGAGCCTTATTTTGTGGTGAACAACCCAAGATGACAGGGCAAACATTTCTCCAGAGCAAAAGATTGTGGACATGATGGAGAAAGCAGCCACTTGTACACAATGCAGGGGCAAGTGGTTCAGATATCTAACAGACGGAATGAATGTGAACAGCATAAACTGACAGCAAAACTTTTGGGGCTGAAAACAGTGTGAGCAGTGCCAAGACTAACCACAGCCAAGTGCAAGTGGAATTAGAGGTAATCACATCTCAAGAGTAATAATCTGCAGTTCCTAGTCAGACAAACCATGATGAAAAACCCAGAGGTCATACTGTAAATAAAAAATACCGTAAGCTGAAAGATTTGGAAATAAAACGTATTTAAGAAGAGCAAATCCTAGGAAAAAAGTAAGCAACTTAGCAACAGCCATCTATCAGCCTGGAATTATTATTATTCCTGGAAAATGGAAAAATAGACCCAGTAAGAGAATTTGGAAACCAAGAGTAGATGGCACATATCCTGAGATGGCACCTCATGTGAACATGGAAATGAAACAAAACATCACTTCTAGGAGGAAAATCTTCATATTTGTGGTTTCTGCTCTTTAAGAAGTGGTCCACAGGTTAGTAGGGGAGGCAGAGCACTCCATACATCACTAGAAATGTCAAGAAAAACGATGTAACAACTGACCTGTGTATGGCAGGACTACTGAAGATGATCTCTGCAGATTCATCCTTCCCACTCAGTCACACTATTTTCTCTTTTCAGGTTGGCTGTCCTCATACTTCCAGCTCTCCCACACACTGCCTTCTTGTTTGGGTGAGCAAACAGCTCTGTGAGGTGACTCAGAGATAGGCCTGTGTGTTGACCAGCTAGAAAACACACCAACCAGTCACAAGGGCTGCCACCCAAATCAGAAAGGAGAAGGACCTTTTCCCCGACGCTGGGAAACTCTTTTATTTTTATTTTTTACCAGAACAATGCATCGCTCAGATTTCCTAAACCCACTGTAAAATTTGGTCAAAAGATCAAAGTCCTCAGACAGGACAGCAGGATCACATGGCCAGACCTCATTTCCTTAAAAATGGGCTTTTTCCAGTCCTGCTGCTCAAGCCCTGAAAGGCTTGCTTTGTTTTATTTCATCTTGACTCATGCCTTTAGTAGGACAAGGACGTGAAAAAGCTACCTTGAACTTTATTGCTACTGATTAGAAGACCACATTATGAAATATTACAGCAGTTGAAATGCTCAGGAAATAAGAGCCAAGAGCCAATCTGTGGGGTCAGCATGCAGAGGAGGAAGATGAACAAGTTGGCTCCTGAACTTCAAGAGGACCCTGATGGCAGAGTGCAGAAGTGTCCATCCTCAAGGATCCAGCCAGTATGTCTGGAAGGTCAAGTAAAACACGCAGGAAACTTGAAAAAATATTTAAGAGAAGCCTAAATGAGAATTCAGCAAAAACTTCTTTCCTCTCAAGATATAAATGGTCTGAGATAACAGAACAGGATGAATACATGGAAAACTATAAATTAAACACTAAAGAGACAGCACGCAAAATAAGAACTCAGAGTTATTATGGAAGTGAAAATTAGAGGTTGAGACGGGAAGGAGCAACACAAAGAACAACAGCAAAAAGAACAAGCTCAAGAAATACAAGACAAAACATCAAACTCAGCTAAACAACAGTAAAGAACATTTCACTGGGGACAGAAAACACCACTTCAAAACTGCTCCACTTTCCGTACCACAGCTTACTAGTGCCATGACGGAGGCTCCAAAAAGAGACTCAAAATGAGAAAGCAACCTGAAAAGCTAGGGGACCAACGCTCCAAGTTCCCCAGGCAACACAGCAAAAAGATGTAGCAGGCATTCTGGGGTTTGAAAATAATGTAGGAGTCAACTATTGGAAGCCCAAATATTAACAGCTTGCTGAAATGGAGAACCCATACCCGAGGGCTGAAGGAGCACTGTTTAGTACTAGTCAGTCTTGAAGAAAGAAAATGTGACTAAAAGAAAGTTAACACATGCTGCCGAGTCAGATTTCTTTCTCCAGTCAAAAAGGAAAGACTGAAGAGACAGGTAAGTGAGAACAGGAATATTTGAATGAACATTAAAAACAGGGTTACATGCAGAAGCTGTGAAAACAAGCCATACTGGTGTGGTTTTGACAGCCTCCTTCAAAGTTTTGATGATATGATCCTACATCCTGGTTTACATCTGTTCAGAAGTCAACAGGATTATTAGACTAATTCTATTCTTTCCAGAAACGGGTAAAATTCATCAGCCTTGCTGGGATGGAAACATACATAGAGCAGCACCAAGGACCAAAGAGAAAGAAATTAGAAGGAAGAAGTCCTTGGCAGCACACCAGTACATCCAGGACATGGGCACGACTGCATGGCACAGATGGGACAGACTCCCACATCACCCTCTGAAACACCATCCAGATCCCCAGCTGCTGCTGCAGGAAGCACCCTCTCTTTGCAGAAAATGCCAGCTGGACACTGATGCACTCTAGGAAGCTGAAGAATTTACAGCAGTACGCACTGAGATTAAAGGTGAGACTGTAAATGAGCACCAGGCTAACTGGTTTTTGGCAGTTGATGTTTCATGAAGGTGTTTGTTCTGAAACAGCGGAATGTCACAAGTAAGTCAGTCCACGTGGGACTCCAGTTGAAAAGCCAGCAACCCCTGTATCACATATTAAGTCAAAGGCAATAGATAGTGAAAAAGATGGCTTCAGCAAATAAATATATACTTTTACCTACTCATAAATGCTGCTGCATGAGTAGAGCAATACTGTACTCCAAAATGTACCAAGTATTTGTTAGGCGAGTCTGTGTCTTTACAGTTGCTACAGAATAGCATTTTTTTGTACGCCATGCAATTTGGAGTAACTAGTATTTTACACTATTACACACTTTTAAATGAACAACCCACCAAACTGGAAGTTTGAGGCATATGACTGCAATTGAATTAATTTCACGGACCCTTTTGAAAGAGCATGAAAACCCCCAGCATGAAGATTTTAATATTCCCCACCACTTTACGCTGAAAAAGACATTTTTATCCTGTGCAATTAATCTGGCATGAGGGGGAAAAAAAAAAAGTCATCTTTCAAGGATTCAAAGAGGAGTATCACAAAATGTCTAATTCATTTTCTTTGCTGACATTTCTTTGCTTACCCCTAAGCTCAAGATCTAATGGAAATTATATTTTAACAAAAGACTTAATTTGTAAAATGATTTATTAACACCAGGAAAGAACGTCAGAGTGGGCCCTCAATGACAGGAGCAAACATGCTTTCTCTTTCACCATATCATTATGGGACATGATATCAAGTGACAAAAATCCCTGCTTGAATATGGTCATTAAACGATACCAACAACAGCTGAGCCAAGGGAGTTTAGCAGAACGCAGAATAAAGTCCTTAGGTAAAGCACATCAAAAAAACCCCACAATCCTCACTGCTTGCAAAAACTGCAAGTCACACTCAGGCTTTCCAGTCTGTGCACACTGAAACTAAATCTCTCATGATGTTTTCACAAGGAGATGAGGTTTTGGTCTCATACTGATGATCTATATTGGATGGAAGGAAGGCAGAAGGTATTCCGAAAGTTTCCTGATCAACAATTTGTTATTTGAATTATGACAATCTTCATAATTTCGGTGAGATTCCCATCAGATTTATTATTTAAAGGCAGAAATAGGTTTGTCTGCATCTTGGAAGCCCTGATCCAAGCTAGACAGCTATTGAATCTGCTCTTTGGAAGTCTACATATCATCTACTGAAAAGTTTAGAAACTGTGAGCATTTTAGTACAGCCCCTTCTATACAGAGACCTGAACCCTGGCCTCTGCCAAACACAACTCCCAGTCAGCCCAACTCCCAGTCAGCCCAGGTTTAAGTGTCTTTACTTCAAAGATCGAGATTTAGATCAGAGCAAAGGGTGGCAATGGGCACTGGCTCCCCACTACTGCTGCCTCTAGATGAGGACGAGCTGCCAGACCATGGCCTTGAGCCAGGCCATCCCTCATGGCTGTCCCCCACCACGCAGGCAGCAGCCCTTTCAGCCGGTCACGCACCATCGGCTTCACCATCAGCAACACACACCAGATGTCGTGGCATCTGGCTTATGCCAAGTACTGCACGCTGCAGTGTTCGGGGATGCTCACACAGCTTGGCACATCACATCCCTGTCACCAGTGTTGCTGCAATAAATCTAAAGGGTGCTTTTGGTAGGAGTAGCAGAAAACTTACCAGCGCAGGTGCGCTTTACAAACTTCAGTGTCTTGCAGAAGATAATGCTGGTATTTGTACATGGAAATTGGAAATAACAGTCTTGTCACACACAAGATTAAAATTAAGTTGCTCAAATCCACATAACCAGAGGGATAATGTAACACATGGTAGCTTAAACATAAAATTCAGTAAGACAGGGAAAGCGAAGGCAAAGAGGTTATCCAAGAGACAGATTTACAAACCAAACTTTTTTCAGCAATGCCTGTGATATTAGCAAACCAACTGCTACAGCAACTGGCCAGCCCACAGCCCACCAGAAAGCAAAGTTAACTGCAACCCAAAAAGCGAAGCCCACAGCCTTCCTCTCACTGCCCAGGGACTGCTCTATGTGAATTTTTCACGCAGCTAATCCCGACTGCTATGGTGATGCCCATGAAAATCCACAAAACTCAACAGCAGCTCCAGAGGACCTGGCTAAAGACATCACTGCCCTCATTTTTTTAAGGCATCTTTTTTCTTACAGACACTGATGCCACAACAGAGAGATAGATGAACAGAGCCCATCAAAATGCACAGGACTGTACAGAGCAACACTCACTTTAAAATACCACTTTTTTTTTTTTTATTCTCTGCTGTTGGTCTGAACTGAGGATCATCATTTGTGTTTCCCTCATGTTTAGAAGTTAAAAGAATGCAATAAATCTTACAAAATGTCTTTATACATGAGTCTAAGCAGAAAAAAAGAGGCCTTGGGCTCACATTACAAGCTGTGGAATGCAGTGTTCCAAGGAGAAAAATAAATCATGACAAGTCCAAGGACCCAGAGATCAAAACAAAAATAAAAATCTAGTAGCTTACTCCTTTTTTCGTGGAGAGATCTGCTGTCTAAGTAGATACTTAAAATACAGGACGAAGAGGCTCTCTTGTAAATTGAAAGCAATTGAAATGTAAAGCAGATAAACAACCAACATTTTACAGTTAATCAAGACAAGAGTGCAACTCAGTGTTTTTGTCGGATAGTTTACTATTTCTCTGTAATAGCTGACCTTAGACATCAATTCCACTGTGTCATAACAATCTAACAATCTTTCAGGCAACAAGATGTACCAGTGCTCAAGGCTTGCTTTGATAGAATACAATTTAATCTTATTCAAAGCCACAAAAAAACCCAAACCACACAACAAAAAAACCACAATGAAGTTTCTTACTTAAACTATAGAAGAAAATGAAATAATTTTATGGAAGATATTTATTGACTTCAAGAAAATAGTATTACCAACTAAACTGATACCATTAACTGTGACTAACACTGGCCTTCCCTCCAAGCAAATATCCCATACACACATCAACTGAGCATCAGCTAATTTCCTCCCCATTTACCCTGAGAATAACCCCACTCCCCAGTCTCCCCTCCCAGTTAGATGTTAATCTTGACATCTAATGCAAAGTGTCTAAACGTCCACTTTGCATGTTAGTGTATCTATCACATCAGCTGAGTAGCACACAACCCTTACATTGTGCGTAATTCTCTACTTTGTCCCCTGCTCATTTTGGTTCCAGATATTCCTCCTCCTGTCAATCAAACCTCTTCTTTCATCCCTTCCCTTCAGTCCCCCTTTCGTAACACCTCTCGGACTTTCCAGGGACTGGGACATCTGGGTGAGGAGCTGCTCCCAGGTTCAAGTGCTGGGGGCCTGCCCTAGTGCCTTCCCCCACCCTCCAGCAGCGACAGCACCAGTGATGGCTCGCAGCACCTCCCTTCAGCAGCTTTCCTACTACAACACTCAGGTTGTCACATCTGTGCACAGTCTCTCTCTCTGCTCCTTCCTCCACAGTGTGGGGAAGCATGCTGCCAGGGTGGTAATCCTGGTCACTGCTGCAGCAAAGCTCAGCAAACCCACTAAACTGCACCTCTTTGTTGTTTCCTACGGTTTGACTGCTGTCAATAAGCTTGTCTGATCAAGACTTCCCACCTAACATCTGTTCCACAAGAGGTATTTCAGGGTAGTTTATTCCACACACTGACTTGGTTCCATTCACAAACAAGCTCTATTATCAAGTACAAACAAGCTTCCAATTACAGGTTCAGTGACCCTTCTGTTGGGCTTTCCTACGCATACAAATTTGACTGAAATTAACACATCGATTCCACCTACATTATAATCTAGTAAAGCTCTAGACAGTCCATGCCAATTCTTACAAGAGAAAAAAATATAAATTGCAGCTTTAATTTCATTTTCTGTGCAAGCAACCTTGTATAGCCTATAGTTACACACCACCTGAAAACACTGCAAAACTTGATTTTTAAAATCCACCCACCTATAAATATCATGATTGTGATACTGCAAAAAATGTGAAACATTCCTGGCACATCACCAGCTCTTGCTTCAGCATGGGAAAGTGCCCCTTCCTTTCTCTGAACTGCAAAGAGGAGAGACTGGAGCTCCCCAGGCTTTCCCAGAATGCTGGACCAAATGATGTAGTCCAAGGGCAAAACACTTCCAAGATGGGCCTTTGACTCCCTGATAAGCAGCTGGTCAACAGCAAGGTCTCAAATGGAAGTCAGCTTCGGCCGTGCAGCAAGCCAGGGAAGAGACCTCCAACCTGCAGGACACCGTGAGATGAGGTGGAGAGCAAATCCTGGCATACAGCAGAGGAATGGAAGAAGGTCTGAGCCCACGATCCCCACAGGGGATCCTCTGTTGGGCTTGGGACACCCCACCAAAGGCACCCCCAAGTCAGCATTGCTGTAAGCAGCCGTCAGTAAAGAGATGGAATGGCGATACTCCTTTTGCTTTCAACGCCTATTGCCTTAAGTAGCTCCAATGACAAAGGGGTGGAAATTGATGGCTTCTTCTTCTCAGAAAGAAGACTAAAACCACCAGAAAAAGCCTCCACTCTTTATCCATCATTTTCCACACAATTGAAAGTTCATCTATGCATGCTGCCACACACTGAAAGCATTAGTTTGACTGTCAACTTCAGTTACAACTCAAGTGAAACTTTCAATTTCCAAGTCATATTTATTCAGTGATTCATGTGAGATAAACAATGACTATTTGCAACCGAATAAACAAGACTGAATTTGAATGAAATGTCTCACTATCAAGAACTGGAACAACTCTGTTCAATAAGCAGCCTACAAATTATATCAGCATTCCTGAGGCACAAAGCAATTAATCTCAATAGGTCTTTTTGCAAAAACCAAACCAAACCAAAAACTCCTGCATGTAGCTGACTGGATTGCCTTCGAGCCTAGAGCAGGATGGGGAACAGCCTGGGTGTGGTGCTGCAGCAATGAAACCAGAGGCAACACTGACGTGGGTGCTGAAGTTCTCAGAGGCCATCTCTGCAAAGCAAGCCCTGTATGGAGCAAAGGCTCACTGGAGAAGTCAGCACTCCGAAGAGGACCTCCAGGATGCTGAGAAAAGCCTTGAGCAATGCCAATGTGAGCCTTTTGGCCTCATTGCTCTACCTTCCTCTCAGCCCGCCACTTCATATGAACTGACCCCCCTCTTGCTGTCAGCACAGCCACAGCAGCCCTGTGGGTGCAGATGGTGGCCAAGCCCTGCAGGGACCATCCTGCCTGCCACCAGCCTGGAGGATTGCACAGGGGGACCAGCAGGCTGCCCAGGGAACGGCCACCAGGCACAGCTGCTTGGCAGGAAGCTGTTGTCAGGAAACTCTGGGGCATTTATCACCATCACAGTATTATCAAAAGCAACAAGACTCTGCCGCAGCACCAGCTATGAAGAGTGAAAGGCCCTCACAGCACCCTGGCTCCAGCTGGTCTCCCCACGAAGGAAAACCACAGCTGCTGAGCTGGGGAACTTCTCAGCAAGGCTGCTACAGAGCACTAGGAGGAAAGGAAAAGGAAACAGAGCCAGAAGAAAGGTTTTTACATGGAAATGGATGGTCTTGTTGGCAAATTTCAATGCGCTGAGACAACATAGGGCTTGGGTTTCCCTCACTCCTCCTGCCAGGTATCAGCCAACCCCCCAGTTCAGGTCCATCACAGCTGGATGCCACAGTTGTAGCTCCAGCTGCATGGCTCCTGTGTCCAGTTCTGGCTGGGGGTAATCGGCTGATGGACCCGCAGAAGCAGCCAGCATGTTCCAGTGCTGGGGCTGCTCCAACACAAGCTGAGAGGCAACCGATGCAGCCAGGAGCTGGGCTGAAGAAGGGCCAACGCAGAGCTATTGGCTGCAGGATCTGACACGCTCCCAGGGCAGCTCACTGGTCACAGAGGCCTGCAAGGACTACTTCTACCCTGGAAGCCATCATCCACAAAGACTCAAGCAGTGACCCACACAGCCCCTGGTTCCCTCCACCTTCTTCTCCTGTGGGTCTTACACCACTGGCAACAGAGCAAACTATGCTTCTGCTCCAGGGCTTTTTACCACCAATCATCTCTGCATTTATCCTGCAAACTTCCCTTGTTTGTACTCATTTCTCTTCCCTTTTATGTTCTCAGTTTCCCTCCCTTGCCTCCTGGTGTCCTATCCTGCCACTACTCACAGGAAGACCTGTCCCTCTGAAGCCATCCTACCCCAGCCAATCCTCCTGTGCCAGCCAGCCTAGCGAGGCAAGCACTTGCTTTCCAATCCAGGGCTGCATTTAATTTTGAATTTAAACTGCCCAGTCTCTGAAACACAGGCAGTGGTGCACATAAGTTAACTGGTTCCCCATCTGTCCCGATCACATTTAAGGGAGCACTTAAAATTACAGGTAATACATCATCAGCACTGGCAGACAGCAAAGTAGGGCTCTTACTGAAAGCAGGGAAGTAAACATGACATGAGGTGCCCTAAAACATCAAGGCAATATAAAGCAAGAAAAGGATCATGGCAGGAGTTACTCAGCATTGAAGATAAAACTGCCCACTGCACTGAACATTTCTAAAGCCATCTGTAAATCAAAGGCACGACAACTTGCACCTGCACAGAGGAAGTTCATATACATTTAATCTCAGCTTTCAGATCTCATGACAACATTTAACCATAAAACTCACATAAATTATGTTTCTTTTTTTTTAATTTCTCCAAGCCTTGGCTTAGTTTCTCTTCTTGTATACACTGCACATCTCACAGCAGTAACAGATTGTACTCAAATCACTTTTTAATCAAACATATTTTGGTTCACAACAGCAATGTGTCTGCTTCAGTAGGACTTTCCAGCCTTAATTATAACCCCCCTTTTAGATCTTCCCAAATTGACAGGCTTCCCGAGAAACAGAATAGGCAAAAGGTTAACATGACAGTGAATTGGTAGAGCTCCGAAATGATCTTTGAGGCACTAATTTCCAAGATCATTTGATGCAATTCTGGTGAAATTTACATAGGAGTTTGTACCATCTTTACTGGTTTTAAAAATAAACAAACAAATAGTTTTAGCTTTCTTTGTTTTTATGTTGCAAGAATTAAAAAACTCCACCCGAATACCAAGATCAGTAGGAAGCTCTGTATGTGTAAATCTGAGCGGAAGCTTAAGATACTTTGTTTTAATGGACTACAAAAGCCAAAGTTGCTTTCTCCTTTTCTTTATTTTTAAAACAGTAACATTTGGTGTTTTTTCTATACTATCACGAAATAACATTTCTATCACCGAGTGCCCTGTAAAGACAAGTTAACGTATCTCAGTTGACTGGCCACCTACACTCCACACTCCTATCCAGACCCTTACTGCTACTTGCTGTTGTTTTACCCCAGGGAACAGGAACCAGGTAACGAGTGACCCCAACACCGTGCACACACCCTAACTTGAATTATCAGTCCCTCACTCTCGCTCTTTTTGTGCTTTAAATAATCTGAGAGTGTTTTCATTAAGCCAGTGTTTACTACCTGTTTTTTTCCTTGCAAGTTGCCTGCAGATGATGTTTTGGCATAGCCATACTGCTACCAAGACAGCCAAGGACTTACTTTATTAGCAGCTCAAAGCTTCTTCACTGAAGCACTCCTTTAACGAGGCAGCTGTCTGTTCAACTCCCCCTTCCCAAAACCTGTAGGTATATAATGGTAACTTACACAGGGTGGAAGGCAGAATGGGGAGGAACTCAAGTCCTGATTACAGTAAGAGCCTAAGGATGTCTGCCTGTGAAAATGAGGATGTACATGACGACACAACACAAAATGGAGAACATTCAAAGCAGAATCATGGGTAGGTGAACTTAGAACATGATATTTTCCCCAATTCTAAGCATACAGTACAGTCTCCATGGTAGCCTTGTTTACAAGACTATTTCAAAGTTAACTTTTATCATGCATGCAGATCTCAAAACAATTCATCAGCCTTCCAAGAAAGGGCTAACCGAGAACACTGCAAGGCCACTCCCTCTGTCGCTATGGCCAGTTAAACAGCAACTGGGATTATTTCCAGCTCTGACTGAAGATAACTGGAAGATGACCTTGGATAACAGTGGGAAAGGGTGACCCCTCTGTACCTACATGCCCAGCTCTAACATGCAGAGGTAATTCTAGTGTAGACAGCAGCAGACCAGCCTTCAGCAGGTCTCCGAAGCTGCCTTTCAATCTATCCAAGTTAGTGATGGGTCCTACAACAGTATAGTTTCTCTTACCCAAGAACATACCCCAAGTACCAACACAATTTCTTTACTAATGTGGAAGTACTGTCAACTCACAAAATAGCTGCAGATAGTTTACTCACACTCAAAATTAGCCAGCACCATTTGTAATGCGCATGAAACTTATATAAACATTGGCAAGAGCAGCCCAGTCTAGGAAGAGAAGATGCTTTAGGTGTTTTCATAGTCTAGGCTGAAGCTAAAGCTCATATGGCTCTACATAGCATAAGCAGAGTTTCCTCTTAACAAAGCATGCGAATCAGGACCATGGTATCTAACAGTCTATAAACCCAGGAGAGTCCCTGAGTGGATCGATCATTCACTCAGCTTCACTACCAACCTCCCCAGACCCAGCAGTAAAGCTCACTATGGCCCATGGCAGTACCAAAAGGGGACAAAGGAGGCCATGACAGAAGAAAGCTTCACACAGCACACTAGAAGGATTTACTGGCTTTGCCACAGTACAGCTGAGATGAAGAGAAGCAGCACAGCTTCAGCTCTGCGCTGCAGTGAGGTAGTCTTCCTAGAGACTAGGATGCTGTTAACCACAACACTAGGGTTAGCAGTGCTGGCTCTGCTGTTAGGTAGGGCTATGCTGCTCTTCCCAGTGTGTCCTGCATCCACCTTGCGTGTTCCACACTCCTCTTTCTTCCAGAAAATTAAGCTGTCTGTAAACTTGATTTTCGGCTCCAGCCTAGAAACGAAAAATTAAGACATCCCACTTTCCATGTATGCTGCAGAGGAACCTGCCTGTGTATGATTTACTGCAGGCATGGCTGCTGAAGTCTGCAAATCCTCCACAATACCAAATCTGCAGTAATCCCTCCTGAGGGGCCCTGCTCTCGCATGCCCTGCTAGCAGGACCGTGACAAAGGGCCCTGTGTCTGCAGAGGGAAGGAGCAAGGGACCCTGCCTCTCTGCCAGCAGCCGGCCACAGGCTGCTGCACTGACCATGAAGCCAGCATCTGCTGGTCCCAGAAGAGATGGGGGTCCCTCTGCTGTTACTGTCTCTCAGACAACTTATCAGAAATAGCAGATGACACGTGAAAGGTGAGGGGAGTGAGAAGTTGGAATAATTCTGAATTTCTATCCAGTAAGCAAAAAGTGGTGGGCTTTTTTGTAATATATTCTGAGGAGGTTTTGTCATCAAAAACCAGCATAAAACTCATTACTCTGAAAAAGCACAAACCTGCCTTATTTTAAGGTCTTACAGAGTGTATCTTTGCTGTTAGATTCTTGCTGTTCCCCAGGACACAAAAGCAGCAGGCTCCAGCAAACAACCATCAGCTGCCCTTGGAGAAGTGCTACTGGTCAGATAGTCTCGCTACATGTCAGTGTGTTGCAGCAAGGCCTTGTTTCACTCTTCAACCTGAGGTCCTCCTAAAAAGCCACTGAAGCAGTGTGCTAGCTGTGGTACAAAGCAAAGGCTAAAGCTTCAAGGCACTCAGGGCTCTTGCATTTGATTGATATTCTCACAACAAGGTGCTCACCAACACATCTTGTTCCATTGAACTGCCACAGAGAGCCACAACCGTTGTCAGCAAGGAAATCTGAAACTCATTAAATCAGCATAATTGGGACTGGCTCTCCACCATCATCACCCCCCAGCACTGTTAGCTGCAGCAGGAGCAGAGTGTGCTGCAAGAAAGAACAAAACAGGTTTGGACAAGCATGAAAGATGAAGCTGCACGTATCTTAAGATAGCAGCCAAGTCGGTTAAGCATTTTTCATTACAACCATGAAACCCAAATCCACACCCCGAGAACAAAACCAGCTCCCATCAACTGAAATCCCCTGGTCCTGTGCGCGGTGGAAGTCAGAGGGTTCCCATGGCCCCAAGCGAGCCTTAGCTGAGTCACAGCAGCCAAAGTGGCAATGACAGTTAATTTATGAAAACTTCAGATTTCCCTGTTGTACCTACTCTTCTCCAGCTGTTTGTTTACTTTTAGGGGTGACACCACACAACTGAAGTTTTCCAGAGCTCCTTAGACCAAGAATTGCTCTGGTTTAAGATCAACAAAAAGAAGTTGAATATTCCACAATGGTTGAATCATCATGAAACTGTGGTGAAGAGAAAGCCAAGCAGTCGAGTAAGAACAAAAAAAAACAGATACATCTGGTAAATGAGTATAAAGACCCCTCAATTTTATCTTGTTTTGAAAAGGAACAGAAATGAGAGGGAGGGTAGACTTGAAATGTGCAAACTCAAAATAAATTTAAGATTTTTGTCTGTCTGGACTGTAAACCGACATACAACTCCCATTTGCAAGAAAATATTGCAGTGGGAATGAATACCTACTTAAGTGAAAGTCCAAAATCTTTATGCTTCAGCCGGGGAAAAAAAGAGAAACTTCTTGTCTACAAGCAGCACAGCACAGTCATCTTCTAATTTGCGCTGAACAGAAGCATTAGCGAGACTGATTACACAGTCAGGCATTAATTACAATAATTACTCCCAAATGCATGCTAGCAAATTTGATTATTACTCAAATAAAGAATACATTGTTATGTATACCAAAGTGAGCTCTTTCTTTCACTGGGAGATTTTAAGGAAAAAACCCTACCTCTTTGCTATAAAATTTTACAGTGTCTGGCACAAGGACAGAAACACCTCTTGGAGATACTAAAGTAAAAATATGAAAACACTACCACTTATTAAGAAGTATGGTTTTGGACAAAACAATATTATACTCTTTTGCTTGCTTCTATTACAAGGAACATGAATATAGCAGGCCCAGGAGCTATACAAGATTCACAGAATGGCCTAAAAAAGCTTTTCTTCTGTTGTTCTTAGACCCACCACATGTTCCCCTTTTCTATATCCGTAGAGATAATAGTGTATGTATTACTGTTCATTTTCTGCTACCACGCAGGTAAGAGTCTTCTTTTCATTGCACTTGTGAAGAGCCTGTGGATGTTAAATATGAAACCTTCAAGTGTCTTTTTTAAAAAAACAAAACCGAAAAAGTTGGAGTGGTCAAGAGACACGGTACATTTCAAAGTCATCTCTTAAGTCTTACTGTGTGGCACGGATATTGCTTTGGCGTGTGTCATAGTTAGAGGGGCCGGGCTCAGTTGATCGTTATGTGGTTAAAAGCAAAACTGTGTATTCTATACTCCCTATGTCATTGCTCACGGGCTGTGCACCAGTCATCAGCAGCAGCTGCTCAGGACGCACCTTTACATCCAGGGGGAAGGAGCCGAGTGCTGCCACCCAGAGATGGTCTGGGGCGGAGGTCAGCATGAGGGACCCTGCGCCGCTGGATTTCCGGACCTGCTGGGACCCTTCGGGACCTGCTGACGGTTCTTCTCCGGAGGACGGGAGCCGCCAGCACCACCCCACCCCCCCCCCCCCCCCCCCCCCCCCCCCCCTCCCCCCCCCCCCCCCCTCCCCCGGAC
>JANHFX010018745.1:0-20073 GCA_027560015.1 Chloroceryle amazona | reverse complement strand
CGTCTGGATCTCCACGCCTGCCTCCGGTTTCTTCCCCGGGGCGCGGGGCCCCCAGCCCCCCCCCCCCCCCCCCCCACTTTTCTCCACGGAATCACTACTTCAGCGGGACCACTGCTTCAGCAGGACCATCTCACTGGGCCTGCTACCACCACCCCAGCCGGCAGCGTTGGGTTGTATGCGGACTCTGTTTCGGGGTATTTCTTTTTACTGTTGCAATTCTTTTGTTCTGTGTTTCTGACTTGAGTCCCTCGCTGTTTTGCTTTTCAAACCATTCCAGCATGTGAGAGAAGATGCCAATATTATATGCCAATAACAAAAAGAAGTTGCTGTTGGCTACAAAAGTTTGACCGTTCTGCAAGTTGCTCCTGTAAAAGCAGCATATAAACCGTCTGGTTTGCATTTGAACTATGAGCCTCCTGCCTTGAAAGAAGTAGAAGAGAAAATTTAACACATAAGAAGGTGTCCTGCTTATTAGAACATGTGTGCAGTTTAATTCTCCCACAGCTAGCCTGTGCTTACACGTGGAAACCACACTGGCATTACATAGCAGATAGAATGTATGCCTATGTTGGAGAAACCCAATTAAAACTGGATCGCGTGATACAAGCAAAGAGCAATTCATAGCATCTTTTTTTCCACCCCCAACATAAGAACAGTACGTCTTCAGTAGTTGTGTCAGAATTATGAAGGATGCAGACAAGAAAGACATCTTATAACCAGATAATTCCTTGGTAGTTACACATAACTGTAACAGTTACAGTCCTGGAAAGAAAAACCCAACCTTTTGTTGCAAAGGAAAATACATCAGCATTTTTCTTTCCTTGTAAGAATACTGTAGTTTATTTTTGAATTTGCCTTGACAAACCTCAAACACATGAAGTTGTAAAAGCCCCAGTCTATATTCTTTATAATGAGGGTTAGATAAAAATTCAACAGGAAATATGGTGAGATAGTCTTGACATGTAGCTGAAAACAGATTTAGAAAAGCATATTAAAATTGGACCACCTTTTCTGATTACTTGCATGGGAGGAAAGGTTGTGAGAGAGATAAAGGGACACGTCAGTCTTGTGTATCAGCAAACAGCATTGCCCTTCACTTACCTTCCCAGGCTACTCTCAACTACCCAGATTTATTTTATTGTGTTTTCTGATAAAGATCACATTCTAAAACTCAGCTTTAGAGATCAATGGGGAAAACCCTCCTGCAAATGACAAATGTCTGTCTCTTCCCATATCAAAATAAATGCTCTTTCTCTAAAGATGTGACCCTTCTCTACTACCCAACATGCTCATCTTATTACATGCATAATCTTTTCAAGGGTTCATACCTCCTACCACCATGCCAAATAGTTATTCTGATTATTACAGGCACTTATAGCACACGGGCCTCAATGTGAAATGGGCTTAAAGGGCAGAGTAAAGCAGCACGTCCACTGGGATGGAACTGAACTGATGGTACATAAACCAAGGAAGAAGAGTCCTGATGTTCCACACTGCAGGACACTGCAGAGGACACAAAATGCATGTTGTCTTACATCCCAGCACCTATCCCTCTAAGTGCTGGAAGTCACTGCAAATTTCAAATAGTCTGCAAAGTTGGTTATGCTGTTCATTATGATTTCTGGTGGAATGCAAGGTGAGCAAGGACTTCTATTTTATTTTTCATAATTTTAAGGTGAGAGGAAGGAAAGCAGCTTCTGCTGCAAGTGACACAGAAGGAAAAAGAAATTACTGAAAAATTACTCCTACAGAAAAAAACAGCATCAGATTAGAATTAAAAGGACACATTAAATAATCATTTCATTCAGCCACCCAGTGCCCTAACTAACATCACCTTACCCTAAGAGTATTAACCTAACATGATCCAAGTGATTTCTCCCTTCTCCCTCTCACCTGTGTATGCTTCAGAACTGAGACCTAGGCTTAGATTCACTGGCCAAATCCAGTGATTTAGTTCTACACACAAACTCTCTCCTGCCCTGACAATGCAATAATTTGTTACACATCTCTTCAGCCTGGCAGATTAAATCAGAAGTTTCTAGAAAAAAAGGGCATGCTTCAATCCCACAGCCACGGATTACAAAATTAGAGAGATGGCCATGATCTTTTAATATAAACAGCTGTATAACATAGAAAATAGACATACCTAGAATCAATTTCTATTTAGCAAAGCCCATAGCACCAGTAAAGCAAGAAAAGCCATTATCAGTAGTGTGGAAAGTAAAGAGCACAGGACAGGCATAACTGGACAGCCATATACAGCTTGTAGTACAGAGGTACCACCAAATACCCAAGTTCAAGTGTGACCACAGGACTGCAGTTCTGCTTAATGTCAAGGCACCCTCATCAGTAAAGAAAGATGCCTAACTAAGCTGCGAATGAGCAAAGGGTATCTGCAGACACAGCAGTGCAAGGCTGGCTCTCACTACATCAACATGTGCAGCACAGGTAGACTCTACCATAACGACGCAATCTCTTGTCAAAACTCAAACGGCTCTGGATTAAAGGCCAGACTTGTGCCTTCAAGTCAGTGGTTACATTTGCCACAGTGAGGACAAAAAGGTGAAACTAAATCCAAACAAGAAGGACAAAAATGTGCATCACATTAATATGTTTTTATACACAAGCATCTCCAATAAGCATTTTACTTGGAGTCACTTTATTGCCCTAAACACTGCCTGAAGGTATGGAAGTGAGGCATAACAAGCCAATGCAACAGAGGGTCATACTTCCCATTAACAAGAAAGCAGTAGCATTCACTGACTTCAGGGCTGCTGCTCCAACTATCACCTCAACAGACTACAAAAAAAAATAGTAAGATGACACGACAAATTAGTCATGCAGTATTGAGCTGACTCCCCACCCGGTGGTTCATAACTAATGACTGAATCTAAGTCAAATGCAAAATACAAAAATCCTGTGTTCCTACAAAAAAAGCCTTAATATTTTTTATCATAAGCTCTTTCAACATCAAAACACACATCAGTATCAGCACTAAAAGCTGATAAGGTTTCTTACACCGTAACAGAAATGTGGATAAAGTATTTAACCTGCAAAAAACTTTATTTCCTTAAAAAAAAAAAAAAATCCATCGAGATATCTATATTCCTTACCTTCACCACACTAGAACATATAATTGAAAGACTCATTATTTATTTGTCATTCTGCATTACCATAGCTTGAAATTCAAATCTTTATACTGCTATCTTCACACATTATTCTTTAACATTCACACTGACAAACAAGATACAGATGACCAGGTAAAGTGCACAAAGACCTCCAACAGTCAGTAACATCCGTGGAAGTTCAGTACCAGTGAGTAATTCCTTGCCTGATTTCTTACATGTGGGGACTGAAAGCTCTTGTGCTCTACGGAAAGTGTCTTTACAGATCTGCCAGCTCTGCTCTTCTCCCTTTGCCCCTGAAGGTAGTTTCCTGGGGCATCCTATTGACTAACTCCTTGAAGAGCTGGAAGTTTATTTTCCTAAAAATTCAGGGTCCTGACTTTACGCTTTGTCTGAGCCATATTCCTCAGGATTGTGAACTCCAGCAATGTGTGGTCACCCAATGCCTCATTTACTTCTAGACAGGCGGGTACAGGAAAATCATACTTATTTGTGGTATCGTTTGATAATTAATCTATATTAAGTTATTCTCAGAAAACCCTTGTATTGTAGAGAGTATAAAAGCTACATTTATATTGGAACTGTTTAATTGTGGAATTCACTTATCTGAAAAGTTCTGTTAACCCAACAAATTTTCTGACACAGCTTCCATCTGGGACTGTCCCAGTGCCTGCTACACAGCATCAGCAGTGACATAACTACCACGGGGAGGGGGGGTGTGTGTGTGTGGTGTGTTTGATACTGGTTTTGTATATATTTCTATGTATTACATTTTTATTATTATAATTTTCACTGAAACTGTTCTAGTTCCCTTTTCTAATCAATCGCTCAGTCTCTCTCCCTTATTCCCTTTCTCTTCCCCTTTGGGGAGGGAGGGGGAGTTAACGGAGAGCATCTGTTATAGGTCTAAGAAGCCACCCTGACCCTAAACTGTGACACTCAGATGATGAAAGTCAAACGCAAAATCTAAATATGAAATACTGAACAACTGTAAACAGCTAGGAAGAAAGAGCAACCCTAAAAGCAAACTATCTAGGTTCCCATCATTATCTAAATTAAAGTGCCTGATTTCACTTACTATTATTTATAGGTTTTGATTTAACTGATTTGCCCAAGACCAAAATAAGTACCCTTATCAGAGGTTGCATAAAAATTGAGAATTACCACTCCACCACAGGACCACATCCATCACATTGTTTCACATTCCCAGGCAGGGAAACACGCCGTACATAGCCCAGATACCAGCAGAGGAAGCCTGTAGGCGAGGGCAAGGTTTACAATAGACTACCAGGATACACTTCTTGAGAGGACAAGTCAACGAAAGCACATGCTTTCAATTAAAGCTTTGATCCCCTCCGTCTGCTGCAGCTCAGAGCAAGGTAAGTCAAGCACTCAGATATGCTGGGTTGCTGACAGAGCATCAACAAGCACTGGTCTCCAAACAGATCCACTTCTTGACATCAGAGGCTTTTCATGTTAACGCAGGTCTGCCCTAGATCCTGCTGATGCAGCCCTGTGAATCATGAATACGAAAGGTTTTCCTAGCAGAGGCCCTTGATCTCAGCACAGTTACACTAATGACACTTTTTGGGGTGAATTTTCTTTTAGTTTTCTTTTCACAGGGCTACTGGGGTTACTTGTTTCAGGGCTAGCAGGAGGAACTTTCCTCAGCCAGGAAGTGCTAATCCATCTGCCAAAATCTTTTTTCAGGCCCCTTGGGGCACAGTTCAATATAATTAAAACATGCACAAAAGTAGTAAAACTCAAAACCTATTCCCTTGGTGCCATTAGGCTCCAGCAGTCCAAAGGTCTTCCATTCTCCTACAGTACCAGCAACTGAAGTCAAACCCTTTCCAACAAAGTTGGTTTGGCTATTACTGTCATCACTTGACCCTTTTCCCTATGCATCTGAGGCTCAAAATCATGCTGGCAGGCTGGAGTGCTTGGACCTGACAGGATTCTTCTACCCTGCTGCAAAGGAACTGAGAATGGCTTTGCCTCCACTAAATTCAGTGTTTAACTGCAAGCATGTCCTTCTACTGATAGAACCACAGCCCTCTGCTGTTAAACCGCTCTGTTACATCAGCTGAAGTTACAGCAATATCGGTACCCACACTCATATTTTTGGTTTGACCTTGTACAAACCACCTCCCAGAAAGATAAAAATGCTGTGAAGAAAAGGGGCGGGGAGGGGGGAGTGTTAAATCAAAACAAAACCGTAATGTCTGAATTTGCATCACTGTAGCTAAAACATTCATAGTCAGAAATTAGCTTACAGCTTTCTTCAGCCCTGCCTCCAGTGTTCAGCAGTAATTCTGAAAAACATCCCTCCAGAGGAGGTACTTACATTTGGCAGCATCTGCCATTTCAGTAGGGAATCAAAGAGCGAGCTGCACTTCCCTCAGAGATGAAGATCCTTCAGAGAGGACCGAGAGCACAGGCACACGTTAACCTACCCGATTTGGTGAGAAAGACAAGCTCATTTCTAAACAATGGTGCCAAAACGTGAGTTAGTCTCATCAACTTGGAGGTCTGAAAGCCACTTTGCACAGTTGGGGAGACATCCCCCCGAAGCACAATGTGATATGCAGATGCTTTGAACAGGACGGTGACCACAGGGAATGGATATTTCATAGTTCAAGCTATCAAGGCATGCACACTGCAACCTGCCATGGAGGAAAGGTGTGTGATATGCTCCCAAAACACAAGGAGATTTGAATGTGATCTTGAACCAGAGGTGTTAATGGCTTGCTAACAAAGATAACTGCTGACACAATTTCAAATAAGCATTCCCCACAACTGCTGCCAGACCATAGGGCGAAGAAACTCGTTCAGATCAGCAGCCACCAAGTGTTTATCTCCAGTGGGAAGAGGCCGTCAGGGGCACAGCTTCTGGCCACTCCAGCAGCTACACACCACAAGCTCTGCTCACATCAGGTTGACAACTTTCACTCCAGCTGGATGCTCAACCTCGCCAACCCCAGGTTAGATCCAGCCCGAAGGGGGAGCTACAGGAGGATCTGGCAAAGCCCAAGAGCTACACACAGAAACACAGCATAGGTACTGCCCAGGGTATTGCTTCATATACAGCTGCTGAACTTACCAGTAGCTGAAAAGTTCCTTTCAACTTTTAAAGGTTTGTTGGTAGCTTCTATTAAGAAAAATGCTTACACCCCCATGACTATAGTCTAGTTTCTGACTACTTGCAATAAGAAAAGCTGCAATACTTCTTAAGCAGAACATAAAAGGGAAAAAAAAGCACAGGTTAGGGATGGTTAGACTGGTTTGTTTTTTTTTCTCTTTGACCCACAGACCTATTTTCAAACAGAAACCAAGAAGTGAATGACAAGCCTTTTAATACTAAATTTCTAGTCTCAGAACTGAAGTTTTCTATGACCAAAACTCAGACACTTACCATTACCATGTAGATTAAAACACTCATATTGCATTCAAGATGTTCTTAAAAAGTTCAAACTCCATTTGTACTCCAATGGTAAGAGCTGGCTTTTCTTCCCAGCCTCTTCACAAACCCGCTGTTCAATAATGAGCTTTCAAAACTATGTCTAATAGTAAAATTCATTGCTCCCTTTATAGTCATCTCATTATCCTGGCCTCTTGCTGTGCTTGCTTCTTATAATGAATGGAGCAAGTATTAGCTTGATTTCTTACCGCACATCAAGTTTTCAGCTGAGCTTAGCAATATATATCTCCAACAACTGATAAGATCACTATTAATTTACTATTAAATGCATAAAGCTAGATATTTTATTTTTGCCTTGTATCTGACAGATAGTGAAAGCATACCCTGCTTCCCTGACATGCCGTGACTTCTGCATGCAGACACAACTGATAAGAGGAATCCAAATCAAGGCCAGAATTCAGTCATCATAAAAGAAGTGAAATGAATATATCCATTTGCATCCATATGCAGGGGAAAAAAAAATATAAAAAAAAAAATTCGAAAGCAGTGCCCCAGGAATACTACACTTTATGCATAACAAAAGTAACTTTTAATACCTAAACTTAGCAACAGCACATTTTGATAAGAAAATTCAAGGGCATGGCTGTTCAAAATGTGGCTTGCTGAAAAAGTTTTAAAAAATTAAAAAATACAAAAATTACAAAAATAATTTTATTACTAAACCTCCCAGGTTATATCCCTGAGACCCTGCACATACAGACAGAGGTAGACAGGTGTCAATTCAGGTGAAGCATCATAGAAGAAAGCGTGGAAGGAAGCTGGAAGCAGTGCTGACATATCATGGAAGTCACACCACTCCAGGTGACTCTGAACTCAGCAAACATGCCAGGACAGCCTTCCTAAATGCTTTGCTGTTGGCAAGGCTGTGCTGACATAGACACTGAACCATTTTCAATTGGTAGACTGATGTTTTTTTTTTCCTCTAAACAGAAATGAGGATCACTTCTGAAGTTTCAAAATTGGAAATTAGTGGACAGTACTCATGAACTCCTTTCTGTTTCAGTCATCACCTATCCTACTGTGCTCTGTGTTGCTAAAGGCAACAGTTAGAACCTGAACACTGGAGAAAGTGAAAAATCTCAATCACAAAAAGCCTGGTATTCTCTCTAAAGCTAAGGAACCCCCTTCCCACAAGTCCATGGGAGCAAAAGCCAGCCCCTCTGATGATACATATGCCATACAGCATACAGCAGGTTCCCCTAAAAGGAAATGCCAAGGAGAAGCTTGCTTCTTCCGAGCACAGCAGAAGCCAGAGCAGACAGCAGAAGCTCCAGCAGTCCCTGCTGCTGTAGCTCACCCTACCCTACTATAACACAGGGAGATGCTGGCCCAAACCTGCCGTGAGTTTCCCAGCTGAGCTGGCACTGCAAGTTCCTCACTTCTGCCATTTGCCTTCAAGCACTCTCAGTACAGCCGTGTAACAAACCGGGAGGATCTACACACGTTACTGCTTGGCAGCAAACCAAGCAGCAGTAGCTGATGCACACATTTACTTGTATCAAATACGTATTTTTAAGCACCTAAATCTTTTCAAAGAGTGAAAAAATCTTTTCAAAGAGTGAAAAAGAAATCACCCCAATCATTTTCAGAATTCCTCCCTACTGCAAGAGCAAGTCTGAGCCTGTCATTACCAATCAACCTCATCTTAAATAAGTGTAAGAGCCTCCACAAAATTTGTTTATTGAAGTTCACTGTGCGGCTGGGGATAAGCTTGGTTTATCTGCTGCAGTAATTTGCAAAGACAAAGCTCTGTGCTCAAACTATTAAAGCAAGTGCCAGAGTCAGAAGGACCTGATGTTCTAAATCACCACTTCATCACCTGACCTTGCAGAAGTCCATCGCCTTCTCATAAAACTGTCAGCCCAGCTGCTAAAGTAGATGAAAGTAGGACTTCCCTGCAGAATGCATGCTGCATCTAGTTTGGCTTTTTGTTAAATAAATAGAACACCCCCTCAAAACAAAGATGAAGGACTACACCATGTGGGGGTTTTCTATATACAAAGCACTTCATACTGTACAAAAATGGACTACTTTACAAAGTGGGAGGGAAATGGATGTAAATATTTATACGTGTACTGCAAAGAGCTGTTACTTACTCTAGGGACTTGTAGGCTAGTAGATGCATAATTCAACAATTACATTAGCATACTGAGGGTGCCTTTGCTAGACAGAAATAACACTCAGGTCTCCAGAAAGCATGCACTGAACTAAGGAGGATAAAGAAAAAAGCTGCTATTAAGGGGACAGTTCCTGCCAGACTGGAAACTAAAGTAGCTTCAAACAAAACAAGAGATTCAGCAAAGTTACAAGTACTCAGAGCTGAATTATACAAGTAGAAGAAACTCCTATGCCAGCATCCAGATATTTTTTTTTTCATTTTTCTATCACCTCACAAACTCTTCCAAAAGGCAAGTGTCCTTTGGACCGGTAAGTAAGCCTGCAAGCACAGCAGGCAGCTATTTCTACTTATGCAACTCTATTGCCCCTTATGCCTCCCAAGAAGAAAAGTTCATGCAAAGATTGGGATGAAAAGGGCCACCTCTGCTGCTTGTTGCATCCTGGTACAAATGCAGGACCTACTACTTTACACCTCTCCACACCTGAGCTCCTAAGAAGACTGCAGTACACTGCTTTCAGACTGATACTTCTACTACAGTATTTAGATCAGTGACATGTAAGTCCACATGGAAATTAAAAATGGATTTTAAATCTGTGCTGTGTAAGGGAACAAGGTTGATTGGATTCCCTTTCACATGGCAAAGTCTGTCTCCTTTAACTCAGAGGTACTAACAGCTCAAGATCACAACTTAGAAGTGATGAAAAAGTCTGAAATCAGGTTCCAAAAAATTCTTTTTAAGTTAATTTCATCTTCCATTATAAATATAAATCTGCTCAAGCAGAAACTTCAAAGAAAGAGAAGTGGCTACTGTTTGCCATTGCTATCAAAGGTGAGCTTGTTTTACAAGCATCAGCGTGGTAATGTTTGCTATCAGTTGCTCAATCCTAACCAGCCATTTCTTTCTGTTTTCATACATAGAGGAAGCGTTGCTTGTAACTGCAACCCTGAACCACATCTGATAAGCTGCTTAGTACATAGATAATGTCCACACTGAAACTCCCAAGTACATCATATTGCGTGCAGGTTAAAAGTCATGCAAAAAATGCATGACTCGAGAGAGGCTTCAGCAATTCTGAACCTCTATAATGTCTGAATCTTTTGTCTATTTCAAGCTGCCTAATCTGCTTTAAGGACATCAGGTGCAGTAAACAGTTTGTTCAGCTTGCAGAGAGTCAGATTTAAGGATTTCATATTCAAATAGCTCTGACTCAAGCAGTGATGTTCAAGGACTTCTCAATGTGCAACTGCAGAGCTTATCAACGCCACACAGTGAATTCTGCTCTACCTAACTGTGTTTTCTTAAATGGAGACCCAGGGTTTTGTTTCAATGTAGCATCAGCATGACATCATAACTGAAAAAAATCAAGCCTTCATTTAGGCTACGGCTGCCCAGGATTTCTTCTACAGAAATGGACTTGCATGTGATGCAGAGTAAATGCATTTTAAGTCCAGTGTTTTTGGGAAGCAGTACGTGTATACCTCTCTATGAGCACCTACACACACACTTCCCCGCCGCATCATCTACACAGCTTATGTACACACGACTTAACGCTTTCTAGAAGTGCCATATCAATCTATTAGAGGCATTAAGATACTGCATTGCACTGCAACAGGTCTGCTGACTTCTGAAATCATCTGAAAAAATGCATTTGATACATACACTGTGGCATGCTTGGGACGAATGGGTATCAACAACTGATTTGGAGCAACTGAACATGCACAGCAGCATCTGGACTGATTTGTTAACACTGTCATACATCTGAAATACAACGTAAGCACTATAAAAAATGCCAGAGAGAAACAACACAGAAGAAAACTGAGGATGATGCTTAAGAAAACGTGGACCCCTAGCAGTCTTCTGCTTCTTGGCCTCCCCTTTGCCTTAATGCCCAGGCTTTGCTGATTGCAGCCCCTGCTCACATCAAGGCATTTGTTCACAGTGCAGCAGTCACGTTCTCCTTAGAAGTGCACACTTGTAAATTGGACTTAACTTTTGTCGTGCTTCTGTTGCTTTCCTGATCATGCAGAAATACTGCTCCCTCTTCCCCCTCCCCCCCACTGAGAACATGTGAAAAACATTAACATGTCTCAAATGCCTAGCAGACCTTGAAGTATCCTTGTCAGAACTTTACATTTCCTGGACAAATCTTGTGGTGACAGAAACCCTGTGTAAGTGCATTTAAGCCAATAATGATGCACAGATTAATGCCAGCAGTCTGGACATAAGATTTCAATGTAAATGCCTGCTTGAAAGCATCATTAATATGGAATTATTTTTATTATTTACTTCTAAATAGAACTCCTTGCTGATGCTGGTGAAAAAATGCACTTTCAAAAGAGAAATGATGAGCAGTAAAAGACATATCACTGTTTTCATTATAGGCCTGTAGCACTTTTAGCTGTTAGGATTGCTCCTTTCCCAAATCTGTTTTCATTAGATTACAACTCCACTATACACAGAAAGCTTTGGATGAAGCATTCAGTGGCAGTACCTATCTTACTAACAATTCCTATCTTTTCAAACTTGCTTATTTTATCACTGTAAGAAAAACAATATCTTTGTAACATTCAGGTCTACAATAAATTCTGCTGTTTTGATATGAGAATGTTCTACTAGACCGTTCGTTGAAGAAGCAAGTTTAACTTAATAAGGGAATGAATTGTTTCCAAGAGACAAGATTTTATCTTTCCTGTAAAAGTCATCAATTTGCTAAAGTTACAAATCACTGGAGAAAAATCCCACAGTACGTGTTCAGTGGAGCCTCAGACATTTAGCAGCTAAGCGCCTTGGGAAAGCACATCTGCCCCTGGCATGCTTTAGCTGCTGCTGAGACCCCCACCCCCTGCTTCCCCCTGCAGCTCCAAGTTGCTGCTATCTGTGCTAACCTAGACTGAAGCAGGAGAAAAGAGGACAAGACCACCATCTGACCTTCATGTTCCTCATGAGCTAAAGGAGACTTCACGAGGTTTTACACTCTGCTGAGGTTTGTTGGGTTTGCAGGGATGTGGCCGATGCCCAGGGCTGGAGCTGCCCTGCTCCTGGCTGGGGGTGCAATGGGCCCTGGCTGCTAGCCCTGGCAGCACCCACCCGGAGAGCCCCAGTGCTCCTGGCTCCAGGGATTTCCACGCTCCCCTTGTGCCCCATCAGGGTGTGTGCCGGTGTCTCTGCACATGCACTCACGTGTCAGAGAGAAAAGCTGGTGCAAATGGAAGCCAGGCTGCAAGGCTGAATGAGCCGGGACACGTTTCAGAAAGTGAAGTTGAAGCAGAAGCTTGAAGAGACCAAACAAGTAAAAGCACAAGTACACAGAAGACAAAGCAAAAGGCAGGTAGGAGACAAACAGAAGGGGGGGGGGAAAGACCCAAACCAACAACAATAAAAAAACCCACCCAAACCATCCAAAAAAAATAACACACATCACCACAAAAAGGAGTAACTATTAGGGTGCTTTGTACAATCAACCTTTACTTCCACATTCATCTATATTCATACCCATAACCCTACAAAATCCAGAAGCTGCTCAGAACCAATTGATGCTGTTTCCCCTGGTACCATTCCCTCTGGCCTCCCCTGTGTGCCACAGGCACCCATCTGCAGAGGTACAGTACACTGATGTTCCTACAGCATAAAAAGAGGCCCTGCAGCATTTCCTAACTCTCCAGTGCTTGACTTCACACCAGAGGGGGATTTTTTTCCCAACACATTTTATGATTGTCCTTAGTTAAGTCAGCTTGGGTAGATAAAGCTCCTTAAATCATCTCTCAGCTCCATCATGCGCATGCTAAACAGGACCTGGCTTGTTCTACAAAAAGTGTGCTGGATGAGGAAAAGGCAGGCATATGAGCTACGCTAACGTTTCTTCCCCTAGTTTAGCAAACATAACAGGACCACTGTGAAAGAGCACTTAAAGTTCCTTTTGCAACTCGAAAGAGTTTATCATCACATTGCAGAAATGCTTTAGGGAAAATTTCACTCTGATAGCATTCTCATGAGACAGCTTGACGCTTCCAACCAAAAAATCGCTTTGAAACGTTCAAGAACGCGTAAGTCATGCAGCTGAAGGTGCAATGACACATTTTATCCCACCAGGAAGCTCCTTTGTTTCCTGCTAAAAGAACCTGAAGTTCTGCAAGAAGTACTGCATCATTGAAATGCAGTGTGTGACACCAAGACTTTAAAGCAGTCTGGCATCAACACTCAAACCTGACTGCACAGGATTATAGTTTGTTTAAAGTTAACTCGTGCAGTGAAGGGTGCCCAGAGATGCAGAGGATCCCCCTTCATTTCTGCATTTCTCAGGTACACAGAGGTAATGCACATCTCAAGAAATAGTCAAGTGACCACAGGGGAAAGAGCAAATGAGTTTTCCATCTATAGAACTGGCGCTGTGCAAAGGCACTGCAGCCTTCCCCAGAGGACCTGCCAGCCAACGCTGCTTGCTGCCCTACCTGTTCATCACCCCACCTTGTGATACCTGCCAGCCAGCATGTGGGACGGGGCCACCAACACACCTACCCCAGGACCCCACACACCTGTCAGATAGCTATATTTTTTTAAACTACTCACTTGAGTTGAAATAGTAACATAGAAGGATTTTTCAAAGATCACACCCGCAAGTCCAGCTGTCTGTCCCAGAGGGAGCAAGGAGGCAGGAGCGGAACTTGGCCATCCCACACAGCAGCTCCCAACTCTCAATTTTTTTTAATGGTTGCTCTCACGTAAAAAAATTCAGTGCCTGTCCACCACCTCTCTGCACTATAAGGTACAAAACCTCCCCAGAGCAAACCTGAGCAGTGCCCTGTTGCAAAGTATGCAGCATGTAAGCACACTTAGCCTAAACCCCACATTCCTAAAAACACCGACAACACTGAACAATGCAACCAGCCCCACATCCACAGGAATTCAGGAATAAGGGAACAACTGACGACAGTTGTTCTCGTCACAAAGCTACAGACTCGTCATCACTGGGTTTTGGCATGATGCAGTCTGAATTCCTTCCCATGTTTTGGGAACAGCTGAACTGTGTTCCCTTACAAAAGAAACTAATATGGCTGTCTGTGTACATCTGCTTTCATCTTAAAACAAAAAGTAGTTTTGCTATCTTTAGTACAAGCATAATAAAATCACCAAAAAAGCACAGATGGTTTGGATTTTCTTTGCAGAAAGCAAGAAAGAAGACTGACATCTCAACTGTTTATGTAGCCACAACCCATTACATGGCCACAGCAAACCAAGGTGGGGGGAGGAACGGGACTGTAAGTACCCCTTTGTCAGCATCTCAGATACAGACTGCAGTCAGGCCTTATAAAAAGCATAAAGCAACTCTCTACTCACAGATGAATGCTTTTGTTCACACAGATTGAATTTATATTGTTAGTAAAACACTTAACAACAGCCACACTAATGCCAAACAAATTAATTTCAGTAAAGCTAAAGCAAACACTACCATTATGTTTAGGCAACACAGAACAAAACCCTTGAAAATCCAACATTAAAGGGGTTATTTATGGTCATTGCTCAGCCCTCCTGCCCCCATCATTTCTGCACTAGAAACCTCCAGGCTGCTCACTTGCAAACTCCCTGACTGATGAAAAGTGGCTATGCACTGGTAGCTGGAAAGTTCATTCTGCAGGAGCAGTACAGTCCGCTTGCTCTGGCAGCTGGGAGTTTGGTTTGGTTTTTCTGTTGTTTCTCTTTGTTTTGCTTGGGTGGTTGTTTTGGTTTTCTGTTTGTTTTTTTTTTTTTTCAGGGGTGGGAGTTGGGGGTAGAGTGGTTATTTTTTTTGTGGGGGGTTTGTTTGTTTACAATTCAACCTTTCCTGTAAAATATCTCACTTCAAGATTAAAACTTCTCCTTTCCTGGAATTAATCAAACTGATAGTGGTCTTGGCAGAAAGGCAAGTAACAGGGAAAAAGTTAAGGACAGCGCATGTGCAACATACCCAGAAAGTACTTCATAATCTGCTCTTTATTTTTCTGTAATAAATATACAGTAGCTCAGGGAAAAAAAAAAAAACCAACAAAAACAACCAAACCATAACACATAAAAAGGAATGCTTTTCCTCTATTACCCTTTAACAAATATTGAGAGAATAGCAGTTGTAATAATATCACTTGTGATATAAAAGATAAAAATGTTAACTCCTGAATCAGGGAAAAAAATGGTGGGGGGGTTTGCTACAGATATTTCTTCCTTTAGCATTATGAAATGTCATCTTAGTATTTCTATGCTCTCGCAAACAATATTTTGGGGAATTTAAGAGACTCAAACTAATGATTTTTCCATATAGCAAGTACTTGTAAAAAAAAAATAAAATATGGTACATCAGAAAAAAAAACTTGTTCAATTTATCAGTGCTTCCACTTGAACCAGTGATCAAACATCATACTGAAAAGTAACATTTGGGGTTTTGAAGCAGCATTTCCATTAAAGAAAAAGTTTACAAGGCCATGCAGTCACATTAAATCCTTTCTGAGTGCAGAGAGGCTTTTGTGCATTGCAGTTACGCTCCATTAAATGCTTCACAGGAGGGACAGGACAATGTAGCTCAGGCTTGCAGGACACATCTGTGCTATCAGGACATGTACGGCCTCTGCAGCCTCACTTGGCTCACCGAAGTCTCTTTCTGAAGAGCCTGGGGCAGAGAAAGCACTGGCGAGCAGGGCACAGCCCACCCTCCTCGCAGTTCCTTCCAGGTGATGCCCCACAGGCTGAGGTCCCAAATGTCACCTCCCCAAGCTGGGCAGCACCTGGACAGCACAAGCATAGGCTGTGCAAGGCCACTCTCCTCGCGGATGCTCCCATGGGCTCTGTGAGGCAGGGAGGCCAGTCTCCCCGCGGATGCTGCCATGGGCTGTGTGAGGCAGGGAGGCCAGTCTCCCCGCGGATGCTCCCAGCGCGCATCTGTCGTGAGCTCTGTTTACAGGCGCGTCAACAGATGCTTGCAGCGAGAGCTGCTGAACTTTGACATGCTGCATAAAGATGTAAACACTTCACAGAAGATAAATCCCACGTACTGAAAGGCGCTCCAGATGACTTCAGGCCCTTCCCAAACTCATTCCATTCCCTAAATCCAAATTTTCCATGCACAACCCTTAAAAACAGCAGCAATAAAAAAAGACCCAAAACACAAAAAAATCCAAGAAGCCAACATGCGAATAGACACAGCACCAAGCTTTTTTAAGTATACAAATCAGGACAATTATTACAAATAAGCCAAATATAACTAAGTGCAGAATAAAATGAACTTTACACTGTTTAGATAGATGTAATCCAATTTGCTGGCGTAAAGCTGATGAATTTGGCATTGACCCCGAGCCCCAAATGCAGCAGATCTGCTGCCTGAAACATGCACATGCTACCTAACAGCTGGAGTCCATAGCTACTACTCTTCATAAGCACCATTGCATTAAAGAGCATGAAAGTCTTCATAATTAGAGTATGCAGAAAGAGATGGATTCATCTAATGCTAAGAGCAGCCAAGACCAAAGCCCACTGCATATATTTGTATATTTTCTTAAGAGGCTGTATATACAAGGGAGCACACAAAGGGCTTCCTTGTAAGGGTGTATTTCAAGGGTAATAGATACTGAATTCAGGGAAATATCAAAAAAGAAAACCCTGTTTGGAAATATAGTTGATTCTTCACATGGAAGAGCTAAAAGGAAGCATGATGTTTTTAATGATAGTTAAGAAAATCCTTGTCCAGAAGGATTTACTTCTCCGATGCCTGATCCTATGAATCGGTGCAGCCAAACACAGCATTTACTGATAAACACTCCTACTGACTTCAGTAACTTAAGCCAAATAACTTCAGTGGTGTTATTCATGCCCTGTGAATATGAACGGAAGACTCTTGTTTAAAAGAGCTCCTCACAGTAGCAAAGGCTACTGAAGAGAGCAAAGCCATGAAGAGAGTCCCAAGTGAGGGCGAGAAAGGGCATAAGGCAAAGAAAAGAGTCCTTATGAGAAGTGCTTAACCATTGCCTGCAGGTTTGGGATTGTTTGTTTTTTTTCTTTTAAATAAACAACAACAACAAGTGGAAAATACATACTCTCCTGGTATAACCGCAGGGTAACTTCAACATAATGCTACTGCTAACTCAAAAATCAAACAAAAGGAACCCCCTGCCCCCCCCCAAACAAGCAAAAAAAGAAAAAAACACACCTCATAGCCCAAGTCTAACTCTTCCGAAGGAGGTCACAATGAGAAACTCTCCCAGCCTTCCAACCAGAAGAGAAAGAAGAAAAAAACACAACCAACCACCCACTCTAAAAAAAAGAAAAAGAAAATAATAATAAGAAAGGTGAAAACCTCCATGGAAAACATACTTGAGCTCTGTTTAACAAGGAACATCTGCAGTCTTCCAATTCTTGAGATGCAGAAATGCCCCAGAAGAGCCACAGTAAGTTAAACACACAGGAAAAAATACTTCTGTTGCTGACCAAACCAGTTACAGGTGTCTCTGATTTGAACCTAAGAATACTGAGCAGCACTCTGTTTGCTGACATAACACCACGCTGTGAAGAACTTCTTTGTAAAGAAAGTTCACAGAAAGCTGGTTTAACTGACAAAGTGAAATGTGACATCTGTTTTTAAAGAGCCTACATTTTTGGGATATTATTGCTCAGCTGCTTCTATTTATAACATTTGATTTAAAAGTTCCTCTTGGTCAACAAAGCAGGTATGCAATTAAGTATCCTGAAATTTCAGTGTCAGACTCCGGACAGTTTGCAGCAATTGATTCAACATTTACTGCTCCCTGAATGAGTTTCTGCAGAACAGATTTCCCCTACCCCCCCCCCCCCCACATATTATGTCTTAAATATACAGAAATTGACCCTTGCAAGGGAATGGGCATTTTTAAATGTGTGCTATTAGGTGCTGTTCTGAAAGCCCCCAATGTTCAAAGCCTTCAACACAGTGCTACATAGAGAAACCACCACGACTATATTAAAAAACAAAACAAACCCAAAATATCAAAACAAAAAGGTGGGGATCACACTGACTATAGATTTATTTGCATTACTTTTACATATTTGAATGTACAAACGGAATAAAAATTAGAGTGTCCTAATGAGGAGGCAAGAAAGATGGTTCTTAAAATTAATGCTTGCTCAAGACTGTTCTGAAAGATTTCACTCCCCTCCCCAGCCTTTTCTATTTGCTATCCACGCTTTCATGGAGGACAGCTTCAAGTGTGTCTGTGCAAGTCAAGAGCACAGTGCAGTCCTCTTTCATTCAAGGGAAAAAGTCGGTATTTTATTTGAAATAATGTTCACATTATTCAGAAAAGGAAAAGAGAGAGCTTGAGCAGAACCACTGACACTCCACCAAACATACACAAGTCAGTCATTTCAAACAAAGCATCCAGTGACAGCGGGGCTTTTTGCAATTTAAACATTCAGTTGAGTACTTTAAAAGCACCCACAACTACATTAAAAATTTATAGAATATGACGATGAGGAAATGTCTGCTTTATTGTAAATAAAACCCTTAAGGAAGAAATCATTTTAACCCTAAAAATAGGGGTAGCAAAAATACACTCATAAAAAAAGGGCAGTAAGCGCAATGTCATATATATTGATATATATATACACGTATATAAACACATACATATGTCTACACAGACAAGGAAGGATTATTTGTTCAAGTCTGAGTATTCATAGACTGCACTAAAATACTTCATATTCACAAACATGATGTTTCCTAAGTATCAGGCACAGTCCTTCACTAGCTCTGCACACACGGAACAAAAAGCAAACCAACCAACCCACCCACCAACCAGCAACTGGGTACAGCATCTGCTCTTAAAAGCATCTGGGAAGTGCTTATAAAGAGAAAAACATTCACAATATGGATTGCCAGCTCATCAGAACTTTGAGTCATCGCAGACTTTCGTTTTGAAGGCTTTTAAGAGGCATTTCAGAGCCAACTGCAGCCCAACACCATGAACATGTGCCGAGAGGGATGTTACACCTTTCATTTCCCACTCCTTTATTGTGGAGCAGGGTGGTGAAACATGGCCCTGATGTACCCTTCACCTCCCTGTATTTAGTGAGGCTTTCATCTACCCCCATATGGTGCCACAATTATTTTTGTTTGTGGGTTTGGTTGCTTGTTTGTTTGGGGAGTTTTGTTTTGGGTTGTTCCATTTTGGTTTTTTGTTTGTTTGGGTTTTGTTTGTTTGTTTTTCCATGAAGAGTTCATGAAGAGTGAAGACTGTTTCACACCTATTTGCTCAGGGAAACCCAAACCTTCAACCTGAAATTCCCTTTTTTCATGTACCATACAATGTCATACGTATCAGATACTCCACACAGCCTATCAAATCACCTAGGTTTATAACCATCCCTCGCAGATGGTGACAACAGCAGTATCACCACTGTCTTCAACAATAACTAATGGTCTGCTTCACTGAAACATTTCAGGCAACACAAGAATACTCAAGCAGAAAATACATCACCATGTGATTATCAAAAAGGGATTCAATACCCAATACACAACTTGTTAAAATATTGACAGTTTATGGCATAATCTTGCAGTAATATTTGCACCGAGTGGCTGCAGGTGTTTGTGGCAAATTTATTTTCACCCCTTGGAAAAGAAAGAAGAAATTAAGCAGTAAAGTGCTACAATATTTACATTATTCTGCAAACTGACGCTGGCAAAGACTCGAAGTCTAAACTCATACAAGTAAAACCTGATCACAACACCAGCAAAGACACCTTCCTAGCCCCACCACCCCATCAACCACATCTTCAGAAGTCATGCAAAACGTTCATTGGAAAGGCAAGTGCAAAGTCTAGTAGAAGCAACTGAATCAGAGGAGATGAATAATAACGCTGTGCTCTGATGAGGCCCCAACTCTTCCATCAGCTTGCCATTAGACTTTCTGCAACCTCACCCCTCACTTCCCCTGCCTTGTTATTCAAAGTGATACACGGTGATCCCTGTGATAGGTACCACCAAGACAAAGAGTATTATCCCACTTTCATCTACTTGCAACCTTCTGCAGCCCACAGGTAACCAAATGGCAACGGCAGGATGGTCAAAAAGCATGTCAGGAAAAGCAACAGAAGAAAAAATTAAAAAAGTAAAAAAATAATAGGCAATGACAGCTGGCACTTGTACATGCAAAGTGCACTCCTGAAAACATAAGCCTTGAAAAGGAAGAAGATTATCAAATGCAGTGAATCCCTAGTATTGCCTTAGGCTAGGTAGCAGCCAGATCAAATCTGTTGAGGAGACAAATGACACAGAATCACAGTGGTTGGAAAAGACCTTGAAGATCATCAGGTCTAACAATTATCTAACTCTACCAGGGCCACTACTACACTATATCCT